>JALDNG010001954.1:0-45829 GCA_024349245.1 Neodontobutis hainanensis | reverse complement strand
AGTCTGTTCTACTGCACATCTACAGTCTGTAATACTGCACTTCTACAGACTGTTCTAATGCTTGTCTACAGTCTGTATTACTGCACCTCTACAGTCTGTTCTCAAAGCATGTCTAGAGTGTTTTCTATACTCAAATACAGTCTGTTCTAATGCTCGTCTACAGTCTGTTAAACTGCACCTCTACAGTCTGTTCTAAAGCATGTCTATAGTGTTTTTCTAATTCATATACAGTCTGTTCTAGTGCTTGTCTACAGTCTGAACTACTGCTCTTCTACAGTCTGTTCTAATGCATGTCTACAGTCTGTTCTACTGCACATCTACAGTCTGTTCTAATGCTCATGTACTACAGTCTGTTCTAACTGCACCTAGTCTATTCTTCTGCACATTGTCAGTCTGTTTTACTGCATGTTTACAGTCTGTTCTAATGCAAGTCTACAGTCTGTTCTACTGCTCATCTACAGTCTGTTCTAATGCCAGTTTACAGTCTGTTCTCTGCTCTACTGCAGTCTGTTCTACTGCACGTCTACAGTCTGTTCTACTGCTCATATACAGTCTGTTCTAATGCACATCTACAGTCTGTTCTAATGAAAGTCTACAGTCTGTACTACTGCTCATCTACAGTCTGTTCTGCGTCTACAGTCTGTTCTAATAAACTTCTACAGTCTGTTCTACTGCATATCTACAGTCTATACTACTGCAGTCTGTTCTAAAGTCTGTTCTAATGCAGTCTGTTCTACAGTCTGTTCTACTGCACAGTCTACAGTTTGTACTACTGCTCATCTACAGTCTGTTCTACTGCAGGTCTACAGTTAATGGATTGGATTTACTGCTTGTCTACAGTCTTTTCTAGGGACCAGACTCAGTCTGTGTTCTACTGCACATCTACAGTCTGTTCTAAAGCATGTCTAGAGAGTTTTCTAATACTAATATAAAGTCTGTTCTAATGCTCGTCTACAGTCTGAACTAATGCACCACTAAAGTCTATTCCTCTGAAGCATTGTCAGTCTGTTCTACTGCAAGTCTACAGTCTGTTCTAATGCCAGTCTACAGTCTGTACTACTGCGGCTACAGTCTGTTCTACTGCACATCTACAATCTCTTCTACTGCACATGTACAGTCTGTTCTAATGGTCGTCTACAGTCAGTTCTAATGCTCGTCTACAATCAGTTCTGAAGCCATTCTAGAGTCTGTACTACTGCTGCTATGAAGTCTGTTCAACTGCACGTCTACAATCTGTTCAACTGCACCACTACAGTCTGTTCTATTGTACGTCTACAGTCTGTTCTACTGCACGACTATAGTTTTTTTTTAATAAACGTCTACAGTCTCCTCTAATACACATCTACAGTCTGTTCTACTGGATGTCTACAGTCTTTTCTAATAATTGTCTAGAGTCTGTTCTACTGCACGTCTACAGTCTTTTTTCATAATTGTCAACTTTCCGTACTACTGCACCTCTACAGTCTCTTCTACTGCACATCTACAGTCTGTTCTAATGCTCGTCTACAGTCTGTACTACTGGAACTCTACAGTCTGTTCTAAAACATGTCTACAGTCTTTTCTAATACTCATGTACAGTCTGTTCTAATGCTCGTGTAAAGTCTCAACTACTGCCCTCTACAGTCCATTCTTTTGCACATCTACAGTCTGTTCTAATGCACATCTACAATCTGTTCTAATGGAATTCTCCAGTCTGTACTACTGCTCGTCTACAGTTTGTTCTACTGCTCTTCTACAGTCTGTTCTAAAAAACGTCTACAGTCTGTACTACTGCACATCTACAGTTTGTACTAAAGCATGTTAGAGTGTTTTCTAATACTAATATACAGTCTGTTTTAATGCTCGCCTACAGTCTGTACAACTGCACCTCTACTGCCTGTTCTAAAGCATGTCTAGAGTGTTTTCTAATATTCATATACAGTCTGTACTACTGCTCATCTACAGTCTGTTCTATTGCACATCTACAGTCTGTTCTGATAAATGTCTACAGTCTGTTCTACTACACATCTACAGTCTGTACAACTGCACCTCTACAGTCTGTTCTACTGGCTGTCTACAGTCTGTTCTAATGCCATTTTACAGTCTTTTCTAATGCTCTACTGCAGTCTGTTCTACTGCTCTACAGTCTGTTCTACTGCACGATCTTTTCTAATGCACATCTACAGTGTGTTCTTGTGGAAGTCTACAGTCTGTTCTAATAATTGTCTAGAGTCTGTTCTACTGCACGCCTACAGTCTCTTCTAATAATAGTCAACATTCTGTACTACAGCACCTCTACAGTCTCTTCTACTGCACATCTACAGTTTGTTCTAGTGGTCGTACAGTCTGTACTACTTCACCTCTACAGTCTGTTGTAAAGCATATCTACAGTCTTTTCTAATACTAATGTACAGTCTGTTCTAATGCTCGTAAAGTCTTAACTACTGCACCTCTACAGTCTATTATTCTGCACATCGTCAGTCTTTTCTAATGCACATCTACAGTCTGTTCTAATGGACAACTACAGTCTGTTCTAATGCACATCTATAGTCTGTTCTAATGCTCTCACAGTCTGTTCTAATGCAGGTCTTTAGTCTGTACTATTGCACAGCTACAGTCTGTTCTACTGACGTATACAGTCTGTTCTAATGCTCGTCTACAGTCTGTTCTATTGCTCTACAGTCTCTTATAATGCTACTTTACAGTCTGTACCTCTGCACCTCTACATTCTTGTTCTACTGCACACCTATAGTCTTTTTATAAACGCATCTACAGTCTATTCTACAGCATTTCTACAGTCATTACTACTGTACTTCTAAAGTCTATTCTAATGCTCATCAACAGTCTGTTCTAATGCAAGTCTACAGTCTGTGCTACTGCTCATCTACAGTCTGTACTACTGCACTTCTATCTGTTCTAATGCTCATCTGCAGTCTGTATTACTGCACCTCTACAGTCTGTTCTAAAGCATATCTAGAGTGTTTTCTAATATTCATATAGAGTCTGTTCTAATGCTCGTCTACAGTCTGTACTACTGCACCTCTATAGTCTATTCTTCTGCACTTTGTCAGTCTGTTCTGATAAACGTCTACAGTCTTTTCTACTACACATCTACAGTCTCTACTACTGCACTTCTAAAGTCTGTTTCTAATGCACATCTACAGTCTGTTCTAATGCAAGTCTATAGTCAGTACTACTGAACTCATCTATGGTCTGTTCTAGTGCAGGTCTACAGTCTGTTCTAATAATCGTCTACAGTCTATAGTCTGTTCTAATGCTCGTCCACAGTCTGTTCTAATGCAAGTCTATAATCTGTACTACTGCTCATTTACAGTCTGTTCTAATGCAAGTCTACAGTCTGTACTACTGCTCATTTACGGTCTGTTCTACTACAGGTCTACAGTCTGTTGTAATAAACGCCTACAGTCTGTTCTACTGCACATCTACAGTCTGTACTACTGCACTTCTACAGTCTGTTCTAATGCTCGTCTACAGTCTGTATTACTGCACGTGTACAGTCATTTCAACTACACCTCAACAGTCTGTTCTAATGCCAGTTTACATTCTTTACCTCTGCTCTTCTGCAGTCTGTTCTACTGCATACAGTCTGCAGTTCTCTACTGCTCATCTACAGTCTGTTCTACTGCACCTCTACAGTCTGTTCTACTACACGTGTACAGTCTCTACTACTGCACTTCTAAAGTCTTTTCTAATGCAAATCTATAGTCTGTTTTACTGCTCATCTACGGTCTGTTCTACTGCAGGTCTACAGACTGTAAACATCCAGTAGAACAGACTGACAATGTGCAGAAGAATAGACTGTAGAGATGCACTAGTAAAGACTGTAAACGCGCATTAGAACAGACTGTATATGAGTATTAGAAAACACTCTAGACATGCTTTAGAACAGACTGTAGAGGTGCAGTAATTCAGACTATAGACTAGCATTAGAACAGACTATATATGAGTATTAGAAAATACTCTAGACATGCTTTAGAACAGACTGTAGAGGTGCAGTTGTTCAGACTGTAGACGAGAATTAGAACGGACTGTAGATGTGCAGTAGAAGAGACTGTAGAGCTGCAGTAGCATAGACTGTCGACAATTATTAGAAAGGACTGTAGACGTGCAGTAGAACGGACTGTAGACAATTATTAGAACAGACTGTAGACTTGCAGTAGAACAGACTGATGATGCTGCAGAAGAATTGACTTTAAAGGCGCATTACTACAGACTGTACACGAGAAATAGAACAGACTGTATATGAGTATTAGAATAGACTGAAGACATGATTTTAGAACAGACTGTAGAGGTGCAGTAGTACAGACTCTAGACAAGTAGTAGTACAGACTGTCGACTTGCATTAGAACAGACTGTAGATGTGCATTAGAACAGACTGTAGATGTAAAATAGAACAGACTGTAGAGGTGCAGTTCAACAGACTGTCGACGTGCAGTTGAATAGTCTTCAGAGCAGCAGTAGTACAGACTCTAGATTGGCTGTAGAACAGACTGTAGACGATCATTAGAATAGACTGTAAACGTCTAGTAGAACAGACTGTCAATGTGCAGAATAATAGATTCTAGAGGTGCAGTAGTACAGACTGTAGATGAGCATTAGATCAGACTGTAAATGAGTATTAGAAAACACTGTAGACATGCTTTAGAACAGACTGTAGAGGTCTAGATGTACAAACTGTAGACGAGCATTAGAACAGACTGTAGAGGAACAGTAGAACAAACTGTAGAGGTCGAGTAGTAAAGACTGTTATTGGGTAATAGAACAGATGATATTCGAGCAATAGAACAGACTATAGATGTGTGGTCGTACTGCATTAGATCAGACTGTGGACGAACATTTGAACAGACTATAGACATGCATTAGAACAGACTGTAGATGTGCAGTAGAAGAGACTGTAGACAATTATTAGAACAGACTGTAGACATGCAGTAGAACAGATTGTAGATGTGCAGTAGTATAGACTGTAAGAAGCAGTAGTACAGAATGTAGACAATTATTAGAACAGACAGAAGGCGTGCAGTAGAAAAGACTGTAGACGAGCAATAGAACAGACTGTAAACGTCCAGTAGAACAGACTGACGATGTGCAGAAGAATAGACTGTAGTGGTGCAGTAGTACAGACTGTAGACGAGCATTAGAACAGACTGTATATGAGTATTAGAAAACACTGTAGACATGCTTTACAACAGACTGTAGAGGTGCAGTAGTTGACTGTAGATGAGCATTAGAACAGACTGTATATGAGTATTAGAAAACACTAATAGAAATGCTTTACAACAGACTGTAGAGGTGCAGTAGAACAGACTGTAGACGTGCAGTAAAACAAACTGTAGACTTGCAATAGAGCAGACTGAAGACGTGCAGTAGAACAGACTGAAGACGCGCTGTAGAACAGACTGTAAACATGCAGTAGAACAGACTGTAGACATGCATTAGAACAGACTGTAGATGTGCATTAGAACAGACTGTAGATGTGCAGTAAAACAGACCGTAGTTATGCAGTAGAACAGACTGCATTAGAGCAATAGTACAGACTGTAAACTGGCATTAGAACAGACTGTAGAGGTGCAGTTGTACAGACTGTAGATGTGCAGTAAAACAAACTGTAGATGAGCAGTAGTACAGACTGTAGACTTGCATTAGAACAGACTGTAGATGTCAAGTTATGTGTGTTTTTAACTGACTACAGCTCTGCCCAAACTTGAAAACTGCTTTATCTCTGATGAATGCAAAGGACAACTCAAAACTGTTCTTTCTTTTCTCTTATATTTTCCTAAAGATGATCGGGTGGAAGAGAATAGGTTAATAACCTTTAAATTACACAAACCAAAGCAGAAATTAGTTGCAAATAAATCACAAATAACTCAATAACACTTCCTCAATAGTAAATGTCAAACCAAACAGTCATACAAATTAACATACGGTCTCTAATTAAACTTATATAATTTAAACAATACACATGCTTAGAGTAATGTTCACATAAAGTATTCACTATTTGATTTAAATTGGACATTACAACCAAGCAAACAAAATCATACAAAAGTCTTAACTCAACACAAACAAACACACAGTCCACTTTGTCCTACCAGTTGTGTCCTTGGATAATCAGGAGCTGTGGTCAAAGTTTCTTTTCCTCAGGAACAAGTGAGATGGCCAACTGAGCTTTTACCAAACATTTCAACTGCCATGCACTCTGTGTGTGTGCGCTGGTAATTATGGTCCCAAGAGCACTTCCTGGAAGTTGGTTCCATAACCTTTTGATGCGTAGTTGCCCCTGCAGTTTGGGAGTGCTCTTAGTAATTTGAGTAAAAATAGGCTGAGTGCTCAGGACAACTTGTACCTTGAATTGACATAACAGTAGATGTGCAGTAAAACAGACTGTAAACGTGCAGTAGAACAGACTGCAGTAGAGCAGAGGTACAGACTGTAAACTGGCATTAGAACAGACTGTTGAGATGCAGTTGAACAGACAGTAGACGTGCAGTTGAACAGACTGTAGATGTGCATTGGAACAGAATGTAGACATACAATAGAACAGACTGTAGACGAGCAGTAGAACACACTAAAGACCTGCATTAGAACAGACGGTGGACGAGCATTAGAACAGACTGTAAAGTCCAGTAGAACAGACTAACAATTAGAACAGATTGTAGATGTGCAGTAAAACAGACTGTAGACGTGCAGTAAAATAAACTGCAGTAGAGCAGTAGTAAAGACTGTAAACTGGCATTAGAACAGAATGTAGACATGCAGTAGAACAGACTGTAGATGTGCAGTAGAACAGACTGTTGAGGTGCAGTAATACAGACTGTTGACAATTATTAGAACAGACAGTAGAAATGCAGTAGAACAGACTCTAGACAATTATTAGAACAGACTGTAGACGTCTATTAGAACAGATTGTAGATGTGCATTAGAACAGACTGTAGATGGGCATTAAAAGAGACTGTAGACAATTATTAAAACAGACAATAGTCGTGCAGTAGAACAGACTGTAGACGAGCAGTAGAACAGACTGTAGACTTGCAGTTGAACAGATTGTAGATGTGCATTAGAACAGACTGTAGATGTCCAATAGAACAAATTGTAAACTTGCAGTAGAACAGACTGCAGAGCAACAGTAGTACAGACTCTAGATTGGCATTAGAACAGACTATAGACGTGCAGTAGAAGAGACTATAGAGGAGAAGTAGAACAAACTGTAGAGGTGGAGTAGTAAGGACTGTTATTGGGCATTAGAACAGACTGTATTCAAGCAATAGAAAAGACTATAGATGTCCAGTAGAACAGACTAACGATGCTGCAGAAGAATAGACTTTAAACGTGCATTAGTACAAACTGTAGACGAGCATTAGAACAAACTGTATATGAGTATTAGAGTAGACTGTAGACATGCTTTAGAACAGAATGTATAGGTGCAGTAGTACAGACTGTAGACTTGCATTAGAACAGACTGGAGATGTGCAATAGAACAGACTGTAGACATACAATAGAAGAGACTGTAGAGGTGCAGTTGAACAAAGTTAAGAGCAGCAGTAGTACAGACTCTAGATTGGTTTTAGACAGACTGTAGACGAGCATTAGAAATGACTGTAAACGTCCAGTAGAACAGACTGGTAATGTGCAGAAGAATAGACTCTAGAGGTGCAGTAGTACAAACTGTAGATGAGCATTAGAACAGACTGTATATAAGTATTAGAAAACACTTTAGAAATGCTTTAGAATAGACTGTAGAGCTGCAATAGTTCAGTATTGTAGACGAGCATTAGAAAAGACCGTATATGAGTATTAGAAATTACTAGACATGCTTTAGAACAGACTGTTGAGGAGCAGTAATACAGACTGCAAACGAAATTTATACAGACTGTAGAAGTGCAGTAGTACAGACTGTAGATGTGCAATAGAATAGGATGTAGACGTTTATTAGAACAAACTGTAGACCTGCAGTAGAACAGACTGTAGATGTGCATTAGAAGAGACTATAGATGATTATTAGAACAGACTGTAGACCTGCAGTAGAACATACCGTAGATGAGCAGTAGTACAGACTGTAGATGTGCATTAGAACAGACTTTAGAAGTACAGTAGTAGAGACTGTATATGTGCAGTAAAACAGACTGTAGACGTGCAGTAGAACAGACTGCAGTAGAGCAGAGGTACAGACTGTAAACTGGCATTAGAACAGACTGTTGTGGTGCAGTTAAACAGACTGTAGACATGCAGTAGAAGAGACTGTAGATGAGCAGTAATACAGACTGTAGACTTGCAAAAGAACAGACTGTAGATGTGCATTAGAACAGACTGTAGATGTGCATTAGAACAGACTATAGATGTGCGTTATAACAGACTGTAGACGTGCAGTAGAACAGACTGTAGACTTGCATTAGAACAGACTATAGATGTGCATTAGAACAGACTGTAGATGTGGAGTAAAACAGACTGTAGACGTGCAGTAGAATAAACTGCAGTGGAGCAGTAGTACAGACTGTAAACTGGCATTAGAACAGACTGTAGACATGCAGTAGAACAGACTGTAGAGGTGCAGTTATACAGACTGTAGACGTGCAGTAGAACAGACTGTAAATGAGCAGTAGTACAGACTGTAGACTTTCATTAGAACAGACTGTAGAAGTGCATTAGAACAGACTCTAGATGAGCATTAGAACAGACTTTAGAAGTGCAGTATTAGAGCCTGTAGATGTGCAGTAGAACAAACTGTAGACGTTTATTAGAACAGACTGTAGATGTGCAGTAGAACAGAGTGTAGATGAGCAGTAGTACAGACTGCAGTCTTGCATTAGAACAGACTGTATATGTGCATTAGAACAGACTGTAGATGTGCAGTAGAATAGACTGACGATGTGCAGAAGAATAAAAGACTGTAGAGATGCAGTAGTTGAGACTTTACACGAGCATTAGAAGACACTGTAGATGTGCAGTAGAAGAGACTGTAGAGGTGCAGTAGTACAGAATGTTGACAATTATTAGAACAGACTGTAGACATTCAGTAGAACAGACTGTAGATGTGCATTAGAAGAGATTGTAGACGTTTATTAAAACAGACTATAATCGTGCAGTAGAACAGACTGTAGACGTACAATAGAACACACTGTAAAGGTGCAGTTAAAGATACTGTAGACGTGCAGTTGAAAATACTTCAGAGCAGCAGTAGTACAGACTATAGATTGGCTTTAGAACTGACTGTAGACAATTTTAGAACAGACTGTAGATGTGCAGTAGAACAGACTGTAGATGAGCAGTAGTACAGATTGTAGACTTGCATTAGAACAGACTGTAGATGTGCAGTAAAACAGACTGTAGACGTTCAGTTGAACAGACTGTAGATGTTCATTAGAACAGACTGTAGACATACAATAGAACAGACTGTAGACAAGCATTTTAACAGACTGTAGACATCCAGTAGAAAAGACTGTAGATGTGCAGTAGTACAGACTAAAGACGTGCATTAGAACAGACTATGAGCGAGCATTAGAACAGATTATAGACTGTAGACGCTATTAGAACAGACTGTAGACGTGCACTAGAACAGACCGTAGATGAGCAGTAGTACAGACTATAGACTTGCATTAGAACAGACTGTAGATGTGCATTAGAACAGACTTTAGAAGTGCAGTAGTAGAGACTGTAGATGTGCAGTAGAACAGACTGTAGAGGTGCAGTTAAACAGACTGTAGAGGTGCTGTTGAACAGACTTTAGAGAAGCAGTTGACTGTAGATGAGCTTTAGAACAGACTGTAAACGACCAGTAGAAAAGACTGACAAAAAGAGACTGTAGACGACCATTAGAACAAACTGTAGATGCGCAATAGAAGAGACTGTAGAAGTGCATTAGTAGAGAATGTTGACAATTATTAAAACAGACTGTAGACATGCAGTAGAACAGAATCTAGACAATTATTAGAACAGACTGTAGACATCCAGCAGAACAGACTGTAGATGTGCATTAGAAAAGACTGTAAACGTTTATTAAACAGACTATAGTCGTGCAGTAGAACAGACTGTAGACGTACAATAGAACAGACTGTAAAGATGCAGTTGAACAAACTGTAGACGTGCAATTTAACAGGCTTCAGAGCTGCAGTAGTACAGACTCTAAATTGGCTTTAGAATAGACTGTAAATGTCCAGTAGAACAGACTGACAATTAGAACAGATTGTAGATGTGCAGTTAAACAGACTATAGACATGCAGTAGAACAGACTGTAGACTTGCATTAGAACATAATGTAGATGTGCATTAGAACAGACTATAGATGTGGAGTAAAACAGACTGTAGACATGCAGTAGAATAAACTGCAGTGGAGCAGTGGTACAGACTGTAAACTGGCATTAGAACAGACTGTAGACATGCAGTAGAAAAGACTGTAGAGGTGCAGTTGTACAGACTGTAGACGTGCAGTAGTTCAGACTGTAGATGAGCAGTAGTACAGACTGTAGACTTGCATTAGAACAGACTGTAGATGTGCATTAGAACAGACTGTAGATGTGCAGTAGTACAGAATGTTGATAATTATTAGAACAGACAGTAGATGTGCAGTAGAACGGACTCTAGTCAATTATTAGAACAGACTGTAGACGCAGTAGAACAGATTGTAGATGTGCATTAGAACAGACTGTAGATGCGCATTAGAAGAGACTGTAGACAATTATTAAAACAGACAATAGTCTGCAGTAGAACAGACTGTAAACAAGCAGTAGAACAGACTGTAGATGTGCAGTAGAACAGACTGTTGAGGTGCAGTAATACAGACTGCAAACGAGCATTATACAGACTGTAGAAGTGCAGTAGTACAGACTGTAGATATGCAGTAGAACAGAATGTAGACGTTTATTAGAACAGACTGTATACCTGCAGTAGAACAGACTGTAGATCTGCATTAGAAAAGACTGTAGACGTTTATTAAAATAGACTATAGTCGTGCAGTAGAACAGACTGTACACGTGCAATAGAACAGACTGTAGAGGTGCAGTTGAACAGACTGTAGATGTGCATTAGAACAGACTGTAGATGTGCATTAGAAGAGACTGTATACAATTATTATAACAGACAATAGTCGTGCAGTAGAACAGACTGTAGACAAGCAGTAGAACAGACTGTAGATGTGCAGTAGAACAGACTGTTGAGGTGCAGTAATACTGACTGCAAACGAGCATTATACAGACTGTAGAAGTGCAGTAGTATTGACTGTAGATGTGCAGTAGAACAGAATGTAGACGTTTATTAGAACAGACTGTATACCTGCAGTAGAACAGACTGTAGATGTGCATTAGAAAAGACTGTAGACGTTTATTAAAACAGACTATAGTCGTGCAGTAGAACAGACTGTAGACGTGCAATAGAACAGACTGTAGAGGTGCAGTTGAACAGACTGTAGATGTGCATTAGAACAGACCGTAAATGTGCAATAGAACAAATTGTAACCTTGCAGTAGAACAGACTGCAGAGCAACAGTAGTACAGACTCTAGATTGGCATTAGAACAGACTGTAGACGTGCAGTAGAAGAGACTGTAGAGAGAAGTAGAACAAACTAGTAGAAAGAATAGACTCTAGAGGTGCAGTAGTAAGGACTGTTATTGGGCATTAGAACAGACTGTATTCGAGCAATAGAACAGACTATAGATGTGCAGTAGAACAGACTAAGGATGCTGCAGAAGAATAGACTTTAAAGGTGCATTAGTAGAGACTGTAGACGAGCATTAGAACAGACTGTATATGAGTATTAGAATAGACTGTAAACATGCTTTAGAACAGACTTTAGTGGTGCAGTAGTACAGACTGCAGACTTGCATTAGAATAGACGGTAGATGTGCAATAGAACAGACTGTAGACATACAATAGAAGAGACTGTAGAGGTGCAGTTGTACAAACTTCAGAGCAGCAGTAGCACAGACTCTAGATTGGTTTTAGACAGACTGTAGACGAGCATTAGAAATGACTGTAAACGTCCAGTAGAACAGACAATGTGCAGAAGAATAGACTCTAGAGGTGCATTACTACAGACTGTAGATGAGCATTAGAACATACTCTATATGAGTATTAGAAAACACTGTAGAAATGCTTTAGAACAGACTGTAGAGATGCAGTTGTATAGATTGTAGACAAGCATTAAAACAGACTGTAGAAGTGCAGTACTTCAGACTGTAGATGTGCAGTAGAAAAGACTATAGCGGTGCAGTAGTACAGAATGTCGACATTTATTATTGCCCTTCTACTGTCTCTTCTAATGCTCGTCTACTGTCTGTATTACTGCACCTCTACAGTCTGTACTAAAGCACATCTACAGTCTGTTCTAATGCTCGTCCACAGTCTATTCTTATGCAGGTCTTTAGTCTTTACTATTGCACATCTACAGTCTGTTCTAATGGACGCCTACATTCTACAGTCTGTTCTAATGCTCATCTACAGTCTGTTCTATTGTACGTCTACAGTCTTTTCTACTGCACATCAACAGTCTGTTCTAATGCTCGTCTAAAGTCTGTACGAACTGCACCTCTACAGTCTGTTCTACTGCATGACTACAGTCTGATCTAATGCCATTTTACAGTCTGTACTATTGCTCTACTGCACTCTATTCTACTGCACGTCTACAGTCATTTTTACTGCACATCTACAATCTGTTCTAATTGTCAGTCTGTTCTACAATCTACAGTCTGTACTAATTCTGCTCTGAAAGTCTGTTCAACTGCACGTCTACAGTCTGTTCAACTGCACCTCTACAGTCTGTACTACGGCACTTCTACAGTCTGTTCTAATGCTGTCTACAGTCTGTATTACTGCACCTCTACAGTCTGTAATAAATGCATGTCTACATTTTTTTAAACTAATATACAGTCTGTTCATTTGCTCATCTACAGTCTGTACTACTGCAGCTCTAGAGTCTATTCTTTTGCACATTGTCAGTTTGTTCTACGGGACGTTTACAGTCATTTCTATTGCTCGTTTAAAGTCTGTTCTAAGGTAATTCTAGAGTTTGTACTACTGCTGCTCTGATTTCTGTTCACCTGCACGTCTACAGTCTGTTTTACTGCATATCTACAATCTGTTCTAATTGTCAGTCTGTTCTACTGACGTTTACAGCCTGTTCTAAAGCTCATCTACAGTCTGTTCTAAAGCCAATCTAGAGTCTGTACAACTGCTGCTCTGACATCAGTTCAAATGCACATCTATAGTCTGTTGAACTGGACGTCTACAGTCTGTTTTACTGCACATCTACAGTCTGTTCTAATGCACATCTACAGTCTGTTCCAATGCAAGTCTACAGTCTGTACTACTGCTCATCTACAGTCTGTCTTATTGCACATCTACAGTCTGTTCTGATAAACGTCTACAGTCTGTTCTACTACACATCTACAGTCTGTACAACTGCACCTCTACTGTCTGTTCTACTGGCTGTCTACAGTCTGTTCTAATGCCATTTTACAGTCTGTACTACTGCTCTACTGCACTTCTACAGTCTGTTCTACTGCACGACTATAGTCTGTATAAATAAATGTCTACAGTCTTTTCTAATGCACAACTACAGTGTGTTCTTGTGGAAGTCTACAGTCTGTTCTAATAATTGTCTAGAGTCTGTTCTACTGCACGCCTACAGTCTCTTCTAATAATAGTCAACATTCTGTACTACAGCACCTCTACAGTCTCTTCTACTGCACATCTACAGTTTGTTCTAGTGGTCGTCTACAGTCTGTACTACTTCACCTCTACAGTCTGTTGTAAAGCATGTCTACAGTCTTTTCTAATACTAATGTACAGTCTGTTCTAATGCTCGTGTAAAGTCTTAACTACTGCACCTCTACAGTCTATTATTCTGCACATCGTCAGTCTTTTCTAATGCACATCTACAGTCTGTTCTAATGGACAACTACAGTCTGTTCTAATGCACGTCTATAGTCTGTTCTAATGCTCGTCCACAGTCTGTTCTAATGCAGGTCTTTAGTCTGTACTATTGCACATCTACAGTCTGTTCTACTGGACGTAAACAGTCTGTTATAATGCTCGTCTACAGTCTGTTCTATTGTACGTCTACAGTCTCTTAAAATGCTACTTTACAGTCTGTAACTCTGCTCTACCGCATTTTGTTCTACTGCACGTCTACAGTCTTTTTTATAAACGTCTATAGTCTATTCTAATGCATATCTACAGTCATTACTTCTGTACTTCTAAAGTCTATTCTAATGATCATCAACAGTCTGTTCTAATGCAAGTCTACAGTCTGTGCTACTGCTCATCTACAGTATGTACTACTGCACTTCTAAAATCTGTTCTAATGCTCATCTGCAGTCTGTATTACTGCACCTCTACAATCTGTTCTAAAGCAAATCTATAGTGTTTTCTAATACTCATATAGAGTCTGTTCTAATGCTCGTCTACAGTCTGAACTACTACATTTCTACAGTCTGTTATAAATCATGTCTACAGTGTTTTCTAATACTCATATACAGTCTGTTCTAATGCTCGTCTACAGTCTGTACTACTGCACCTCTATAGTCTATTCTTTTGCACTTTGTCAGTCTGTTCTACTGGGCGTTTACAGTTTGTTCTAATGCTTGCCTACAGTCTGTTCTACTGCACGTCTACAGTCTGTTCTACTGCATGTCTGCAGTCTGTTCTGATAAACGTATACAGTCTTTTCTACTACACATCTACAGTCTCTGCTGCTGCACTTCTAAAGTCTGTTTCTAATGCACATCTACAGTCTGTTCTAATGCAAGTCTATAGTCAGTACTACTGCTCATCTATGGTCTGTTCTAGTGCAGGTCTACAGTCTGTTCTAATAAACGTCTACAGTCTATAGTCTGTTCTAATGCTCGTCCACAGTCCGTTCTAATGCAAGTCTATAATCTGTACTACTGCTCATTTACAGTCTGTTCTAATGCAAGTCTACAGTCTGTACTACTGCTCATTTACGGTCTGTTCTACTGCAGGTCTACAGTCTGTTGTAATAAACGTCTACAGTCTGTTCTACTGCACATCTACAGTCTGTACTACTGCACTTCTACAGTCTGTTCTAATGCTCGCCTACAGTCTGTATTACTGCACGTCTATAGTCTGTACTACTGCACATCTACAGTCTGTTCTAAAGCATGTCTAGAGTGTTTTTAATACTCATATACAGTCTGTTCTAATGCTCGTCTACAGTCTGAACTACTGCACCTCTACAATCTGTTCTAAAGCATGTCTACAGTGTTTTCTAATACTCATATACAGTCTGTTCTAATGCTCGTCTACAGTCTGAACTACTGCAACTCTACAGTCTGTTCTAAAGCATATCTACAGTATTTTCTAATACTTATATACAGTCTGTTCTAATCCTCATCTACAGTCTGTACTACTGCACCTCTAGAGTCTATTCTTCTGCACTTTCTCAGTCTGTTCTACAGGTTGTTTACTGTTTGTTCTAATGCTCGTCTACAGTCTCTTCCAAAGCCAATCTAGAGTCTGTTCTACTTCTGCTCTGAAGTCTATTCAACTGCACATCTACAGTCTGTTCAACTGCACCTCTACAGTCTTTTCTATTGTTAATAGATAATAATTGTCTAGAGTCTGTTATACTGCACGTCTACAGTCTCTTTTAATAATTGGCAACATTCTGTACTACTGCACCTCTACAGTCTCTTCTACTGCACATCTACAGTTTGTTCTAATGGTCGTCTAGAGTCTGTACTACTGGAACTCTACAGTCTGTTCTAAAACATGTCTACAGTCTTTTCTAATACTCATGTACAGTCTGTTCTAATGCTCGTGTAAAGTCTCAACTACTGCCCTCTACAGTCTATTCTTTTGCACATCTACAGTCTGTTCTAATGCACATCTACAATCTGTTCTAATGGAATTCTCCAGTCTGTACTACTGCTCGTCTACAGTTTGTTCTACTGCTCTTCTACAGTCTGTTCTAAAAACGTCTACAGTCTGTACTACTGCACATCTACAGTTTGTACTAAAGCTTGTCTAGAGTGTTTTCTAATACTCATATAGAGTCTGTTCTAATGATCATCTACAGTCTGAACTACTGCACCTCTACAGTCTTTTCTAAAGCCAATCTAGAGTCTGTACTACTGCTGCTCTAAAGTCTGTTCAACTGCACGTCTACAGTCTGGTCAACTGCACATCTACAGTTTGTTTTAATGCTCCTCTACAGTCTGTACTACTGCACCTTTACAGTCTCTTCTATAGCATGTCTACAGTCTTTTCTAATAGTCATGTACAGTCTGTTCTAATCCTCGTGTAAAGTCTCAACTACTGCAACTCTTCAGTCTATTCTTCTGCACCTCGTCAGTCTGTTCTACTGCACATCTACAGTCTATTCTAATGGACATCTACTGTATGTTCTAATGAAAGTCTACAGTCTGTACAACTGCTCATCTACAGTCTGTTCTACTGCACGTGTACAGTCTGTTTTATTGCTAATCTACAGTCTGTTCTACTGCACGTTTACAGTCTGTTCTAATACAAGTCTACAGTCTCTACTACTGCTCATTTACAGTCTGTTCTACTACACATCTACAGTCTCTACTACTGCACTTCTAAAGTCTGTTCTTAAGCAGATCTACACTCTCTTCTAATGCTCGTCTACAGTCTGTACTACTGCATTTCTATAGTCTATTCTTCTGCACATTGTCAGTCTGTTCTACTGGATGTTTAAAGTCTGTTCTAATGCTCGTCTACAGTCAGTTTTACAGTCTGTTCTAATGCAAGTCTATAGTCTGTTTTACTACTCATCTACGGTCTGTTCTTTTGCAGGTCTACAGTCTGTTCTAATAAACGTCTACAGTCTGTTCTACTGCACATCTACAGTCTGTTCTAATGCAAGTCTACAGTCTGTATTACTGCTCATCAACAGTCTGTTCTACAGCATGTCTAGAGTGTTTTCTAATACTCATATACAGTCTGTTCTAATGCACGTCTACAGTCAGAAATACTGCACCTTTTACAATCTGTTCTAAAGCATGTGCAGAGTGTTTTCTAAAACTCATATAGAGTCTGTTCTAATCCTCGTCTACAGTCTGAACTACTGCAGCTCTACAGTCTATTCTAAAGCATGTCTAGAGTGTTTTCTAATACTCATATACAGTCTGTTCTAACGCTTGTCTACAGTCTGTACTACTGCATCTCTACAGTCTATTCTTCTGCACATTGTCAGTCTGTTCTACTGGACGTTTACAGTCTTTTCTAATTCTCATCTACAGTCTGTATTACTGCACCTCTACAGTCTGTTCTAAAGCATGTTTAGAGTGTTTTCCAATACTCATATACAGTCTGTTCTAATGTTCGTCTACAGTCGGAACTACTGCACCTCTACATTTTGTTATAAAGCATATCTAGAGTGTTTTCTAATACTTATATAGAGTCTGTTCTACTGGATGTTTATAGCCTGTTCTAATGCTTGTCTATAGTCTAGAGTCTGTACTACTGCTGCTCTGAAGTCTGCTCAACTGCACGTGTACTGTCTGTTCACCTGCACCTCTACAGTCTGTTCTAATGCCAGTTTACAGTCTGTACTACTGCTCTACTACAGTCTCGTCCACTGCATGTCTACAGTCTGTTTTACTGCACATCAACAGTCTGTTCTAATGTACATCTACTGTCTGTTCTAATGCAAGCCTACAGTCTGTAATACTGCTCATCTACAGTCTGTTCTACTGCACGTCTACAGTCTGTTCTAATGCACATCTACAGTCTGTTCTAATGTAAGTCTACAGTCTGTACTACTGCTCATCTACAGTCTGTTCTACTACACGTGTACAGTCTCTACTACTGCACTTTTAAAGTCTGTTCTAATGCAAATCTATAGTCTGTTTTACTGCTCATCTACGGTCTGTTCTACTGCAGGTCTACAGTCTGTTCTAATAAACGTCTAAAGTCTTTTCTTCTGCACATCTACAGTCTGTTCTAACTGCACATCCACAGTCTGTTCTAATGTAAGTCTACAATCTGTACTACTGCTCATCTGTACTCTGTTCTAATGCTCGTCTACAGTCTGAACTACTGCAGCTCTACAGTCTATTCTAAAGCATGTCTAGAGTGTTTTCTAATACTCATATACAGTCTGTTCTAATGGTTGTCTACAGTCTGTACTACTGCATCTCTACAGTCTATTCTTCTGCACATTGTCAGTCTGTTCTACTGGACGTTTACAGTCTTTTCTAATTCTCATCTACAGTCTGTATTACTGCACCTCTACAGTCTGTTCTAAAGCATGTTTAGAGTGTTTTCCAATACTCATATACAGTCTGTTCTAATGTTCGTCTACAGTCGGAACTACTGCACCTCTACATTTTGTTATAAAGCATATCTAGAGTGTTTTCTAATACTTATATAGAGTCTGTTCTACTGGACGTTTATAGCCTGTTCTAATGCTTGTCTATAGTCAGTTCTAAAGCCAATCTAGAGTCTGTACTACTGCTGCTCTGAAGTCTGCTCAACTGCACGTGTACTGTCTGTTCACCTGCACCTCTACAGTCTGTTCTAATGCCAGTTTACAGTCTGTACTACTGCTCTACTACAGTCTCGTCCACTGCACGTCTACAGTCTGTTTTACTGCACATCTACAGTCTGTTCTAATATACATGTACTGTCTGTTCTAATGCAAGCCTACAGTCTGTAATACTGCTCATCTACAGTCTGTTCTACTGCACGTCTACAGTCTGTTGTAATGCACATCTACAGTCTGTTCTAATGTAAGTCTACAGTCTGTACTACTGCTCATCTAAAGTCTGTACTAATACTCGTGTACAGTCTCTACTACTGCACTTTTAAAGTCTGTTCTAATGCAAATCTATAGTCTGTTTTACTGCACATCTACGGTCTGTTCTACTGCAGGTCTACAGTCTGTTCTAATAAACGCCTTGTAGCAGATCAGCCTCCAGAACGCCACACGGATTATAACATTTGTTTAATCACTTACAGACCTCCAAACTGTTTCACTAAGGGTCTTCAAGATTAACAACTGTTGTTTCACCATCGGCCTCCAGAGACAGGCCGTGGATGTAAATCTTGAGAAGAAGACATGCTAACCCCGTTTTCTTTCAGATAAAAGGACACCAACGTGTTTTGCTAAGGACAGGAAACTTATTAATGACTTTGTTTTGCTTTTATAAGAATTGGATCTTCGTTCTACCCAGCACCGTGTCAAAGGTGACACATGGAACATCACAGACTGCTAGACGCCATGTCCAAAAGCCGTAAATCCTGTAGATAAGGTGTCCATCCAGCTTTCTCGAGAACACTTTATTCTAATCCTGATTGACAGTTGAAAATGTCTTTGATCATAGTCGTTCGGGCATGGTCAAACACTACCCCCTTTGGTTTAACTGGACAAATGACTCTGCACTCAAGAAGGACATTTGGTGTTATTTCATTAAAGGACATTTTGTTATTTTATTACTTAGAAAGATTGTGAATGTACTAACAATTATACTGTTTGTTTCCAGGATGCAGAGTTTTACAAGTCAACTAATTCCTTCCATTCCTACAGAGTTACGTTTTATGTTAATAAAATGTAATGAATATATGTTTTTATAATAAGTCTGACAAATGTTTCTTTGCATAATCCTGCAAGTACGAATGTGTTTGTGTGTTTTACGAAACCAAGGAAAATAGGGTGAAACAAAGGAATGTTTAAGACATAGTTTAAACATTTAAACTCCCCAAAGCAATGCCTTCCTCCGTAAGACACACCCTGTCAAAAGTGTTAAAAGTGACCGCTGGTCAAAACACGCTCTCTCTGCACTACTCTCCGTCTCCTCTTCACTTCGCTCTGGACCTCTTGTCCGTTCAGGGCTGTAGGCTCTCGGACCTCTCACAAGCTCCGGACCTCGTGTAACGAGTAACTTTGTACTTTAAAGCCTGCAAGTTTAGCTTGCGCGATAAAGTTTCCTTCACACAGCTGTTCAAAGTAGCTTACTTCTTGCCAGCCTGCCAACAAAAGGAAGTTGCCTCGCTTTTATTTTTGAAGATTTCCTGCCTGCTAAAGAGTTAGCTTGACTAAAATCTAACTTTCTCGAGCAAGTTTAAGCCAGCAACACAGCCGCTAAACCTTCTCCAGTGGACTTCGTAATAACTTTGAAAGACTCAATTTTACTCGGTGTACGACGCTGATGCTAAAAGGCTTGGCTAGTTGTGACAGTAACGAGACGCTTTTTGAATCTCCCGGGCCCACGGCAGCCCCTCTGGAGAGTGGAAACAGCAGGCCATCCTGGAGGCGACAAATGTCATCGGTTGCGACAGGGTTCCGGACAACCTCTAGACCTCTCGTCGCTAAGATCTGAGACCAATCACGACCCCCAGGGTGAGTCTAAACGTTAGTTACACAAGTTTGGCGTCTAACTGTCTAAACATAACAGCCTTGGCCTCAGAAACCGTCATCGAACCCCTTTAAACGCTCCGTAACAGCCAATAATAGAGTTAATAATCAATAGGCATACTTTCTTTTGTTTCACAAAATCCTCTGAAAGTAAAGTGTTTTATCGTTCTTTGATTTACCCATTCATGTGTCAATAATTATCCCTTTGTGTCATTTCCCCTGTCATTATTCACTGTTTAAATTTTTATAATCTTTAATAAAACCCCATAAAGACATTTACTGTTTCAACGTTTAATTCATTAATTTTCAAAACGAGAAGAATTTACTTCCTTTAGATTAATGAGACTAGACTAAACAGTTTCTCTGGATCTGTTCAAAACTAGAGTGGTGCCCGAAAGAAATTAATATTTTGATAAGCAAAATATTAATTATTAATTTCCATAATTAATATTTATATTAATTATTAATTAATAAGACCATATTCCCTACATATTATTTTTGACGCTGAGCCTCGAAGAATTTTCTTGATTAAACATTAGAATCACTCAATATCCAAAGTCTTTACAAAATTGCTGTCCACTGAAAGCTGTGCCTTTGTTGTGCTGTTGCTTAGCAATGCGTTTAACCGCGTGCGTGTGTGTGTGTGTGTGTGTGAGTTGTGCTTTTGTTTGTTAAGTGTGAAGCGCTGTCGAAATTGCTAATTCAAATCGTACCAGCTGGACTGATATTATTTTGAATTACAATTAGTATTGTACGTACATTTATGGCCAGAGCATTAATCAAGTACTTGTTAAAAGTTGCTTAGAGTCTGTTACAAAGCTTAGAGACTCTGCAAATTGCATGCATGTTAAACACACGAGACAAAGTGTGTAACTTCATATGGGCCCGAGACAAAAACTAACTACTGTGCTACGCCAGAGTTAAGTTAAAATTGTCTCTTACAAGTTGAAAAAATTGCCGCGTTACATCGAATTTTATGAGAAAACTTGTCTTGCCTAAGGCTTATGAGCCTGGGTGTATTTTGAATGGATTAAAAAAACCCGTGCTGTAGGCCTTCACAGACTAGCTAACTGTGAAAACCCTCCCCTAAAAGCCACGTGGGCTGCCGTATGCTTTGTCTAAAAACGTGGTTTGAGCCTGCTGTAAATGTGCTTGTGTTTAAAACGTGGCCTTGTACTTGTTTACCTGCCTTGTACAGCGCAAGTCAGTCTCTGACTGGAGCTAAAACAAACTTTGCCCCGGCACCCTCAAAGGGGCGTGCGGAGACTTCATTTCGAAGCCAGAGACTCACGAGAGTCTCTATCGCCCTAGCGGAAAGAAGTGGTAAAACCACTGACTCACGAGAGTCTTTATCTCCCCTAGCGGAAAGAAGTAGTAAAACCACAGACACAAGTTTCTACTGCCCTAGCGGAAGAGAAGTGCGAAACTTCTAAAAATCTCAGAGGAGCTCTACGTCTCTCTCTGGTGGTCACTCAACGGAATTACACTTTTTCCTTAAAACAGTGACTAATTCAAGTTTAGAACTTAACAACTGAATAATTTAAGCTTTCATTGACACTGAAAAGCCTGATTGAATTAACATAAAAAGTGAATTACTCTGCGTTATTAACAACTACTGAACTGCTATTAAGCTGTTTTTGTTTGTTGTTAATGCCTGTGTTTAACAACCTTGAATGCACAATAGGAGTTAACTAACAATTGTGACATTTTTAATGAACATTGCATCTGCTTTTGGAAAATCTTTGATGCTAACCCTGCATTTAATTTGATTGATTAATTTGTCTTGATTAACAATTTAAGACTTGTTTTGTGACTTTCCTATCTACACAGGATTTGTCAAATTGGAATGCTAATGCTAACAGCTTACTAACACTATCGACAACCCTGCTGTTACGTCTGAACAGACTTAACCCTGCACGAATTTTGTCATAGCTGTAATTTAAAAGCTGATTACCTGCATGAATTGTTAGATTAAACCCACTGATTCTGCACTGTTAATTTTACAAATTAGCACTGTCAACCCTCATTAACATTCACACCACTAGGCTATTGCTACATAGTCACTGCTTAATACTAGCATAAGGTCATTTCACTCAGAAATAGACTTTATACCAACTTCCACTTCAACAATTCCTTCTTTTATTACTTTCAATCTGACTTATTTCACTTAATACCCCTTTTATTTTAATTTAATTGTAATTTTATTTTATTTTAAATAAAATAAAATGTTAACTTTAATTTTTATTCCTTCATTATTTTTTTTTATTATTTACACTTTTACTCAGATTTTCAAAATCCTTTTACAGTCTGCTTGAGTTTACGCGCCTTCTTCGTAACACTCTACAAGTAGTAACTCTCTCCTTGCAGTTAAACGTAATCTAACAATAACTCACTTTCTCAGAGAAACCCCATTTCTCAACAAGTCTGACTCACAGTCTACAGGTTCTGGTAGTCCCATCAAGCTTCTGGATCACTTAGACTAGGCTCTAAATGATTTAACAGAACAGGTGCTACCCCAATATGTTGAGATTCAAACCACACCTCCCAACGAGCTAGATTCAGTTCTTAGCTCCTTGATTAGCATTGCGCTAACCTATAAGCCAAAAGACAAGGATCTAACTAAGCTGTTAGGTCAAATGGCTACTGTTATGCGCGCAGCAGAAACACGCTGAGGATCTCCTGGCACGCAGCCACGAGAAAATCCAGGTCCAGAAACAGGACCTCGCCCGCCTCCAACGCGATATCAAGACATTGAATCAGGAACTCCAGCTGACCCAAGGAGCCCTGGAGAATTCTGAAAAACAGAACCAAGAGTTACAAACTCTTGCACAAACACTCCAAAGACAGAACCTGACTTTGAGGAGTTACACACCAAACTCCAGATAACTGAGGGGACCCTCAGTGACCTAAGGAACGAGCTGAGCGAAACAAGGTCTGCTCGTGACCTAGCAGAACTGCAGCTCAGTGACCATCGCAATGAGCACGGCGCCTATGCGAGAGGAACTCATCAAAGCAGGCAAAAGTGCACAGCTGTCCTCGAATATGCTGGCACAGGAAGCTCGGCGGAGAGAGTCCCTGAGTGCACGGTAGAGGCCCTCACTCAACAAGGTGACTTAGACCGCCAGCTTATTGAACAACTTCAGGCGTGCTTAACAGAAGCCGCCCAGATACAACCAGGTAACAAAACAGAGTTTAAAAGCACTCCGAACCAAGTGCTGGTTACACCGGCATACCAACCTGTTAAACCAAAGGAAAACTCCCAGGAGGAGCTACCTCACTAACTAATCTGATTTCTCGACCCCTACCGCCTCGCTTGGGCGCAATGGAAAGAGGACCAACCGGTGCCGAGAGCCCAGCCGTCTTTCCGCGAGCTTCCACAGGTAGGCATTCGGATTACTTCGCACTACCAAAGGTAGGCAATCGGACTTTGTCCTACAACCAGCTTTGAAACAGAGACATCTGGACTACGGTCCCACTAACAGAGACTTTGACAAAATTGCGCGTCATATCACTCGCTTTGAGCCCCATCAAGGAGCGCCTTATGACGTGAGTGCTTATCTTCGCGACATTGAATTCTACCTACAAAGAATACCCAATGTTACTGCTGCGGACAAAATCTTTCTGATAAAACTAACATCAAGCAGAGATGTTAGTAGCTTCATCGAACATCAACCTCCTGAGGTCCAAGCTGACTTTGATCTCCTTAGTCAGTCTCTCATGGTGGAATTCTCAGGCGTTACGGTAAATGTGGGTCTGACTGCCGCCCTAATGATCAAACAGGCACGCCAGAGTCCCCACAGCTATACTATCATCGGCCACGCAAAGCTTATTTCGGTCCACTCAATGAACCAAACATGGAGGAGGATAAAAACTTCAAAGCCCTCTTTGTGCAAAACCTCCATCCAACTACCAGCCATCATCTTGGCGTTTCTGCATGCCACAAACGCAGACCAGCCACCAACTTCGCGAGCTGGCAATGCGGGCATTCACTAAACAGAGGCTGAGGCAGACTAGCGTCAAACGCCAAAAGCCAGACACTCTTGTCACCGTGAGATCGGAGCCTAGCGCTCGAAGGAGCGCCGACCTCCAATCCAAATGGCCCAGGAGCCTCCCGCTTTCCAGACAGGAAAGAGGGACCTCGACCACACAAAAGAGAGCCGGGTCCACACCCGACCTGGCCTGAACGTAAGTTCAAAGACCAGGGCCCTCAATGGAGACCTCGGTTCGAAAATAAATTTCGAACCAATCCAAACCGTAACCAAAGGGGTCCTATCAAAACCGCGACGACAGGAGAAACCATTATCGTCTGTCCCAAGACCAGCGATCATCAGGTAGCTCACCTGTCAAGCGACAAAATCATGCGAGAGACCGAGCCCCTGAAACTGACTGATCGCGATAGCGGGAGTCTGACTACAGAGGAGGCTCGGGCCATAGAACGCATACTCAAGCGAATCGCGAAAAGTCCAAGGACAAGGCTGATCTGTATACGGTGGAGGCCTCTAAGGCCCGATTCAGACACAGTCACAACCGATCCAAGTCGACTTAACACGCATAGCGAAAATACAGAGTCTACTGAAGGAATGAACATCTCCCAGACCTGTACCTAGGCTCTGACGATCCAGAGCCACTCAATGACATTGTCCAGGACCCTAGCATGGACAACACGGAGGGAAGTGATCCAGATCACAAATACCTAGTCCGCCTAGCGCCGTCCAAGTGAACCCAAACATCGGGCTGTGCCATGACCACGCCACGACTATCGAATGTGAAACACCCTTTCACCAATTTCTGGGTCACCTAACTGAAAAGGGAGTAGCTCGAAAGCTTTATCTCTCTGTCTTGTTAGAAGACCACTTGACGCACAAAGCACTTCTCGACACAGCCGCTGACATCAGCCTAATTTCAGGCAACCTGTTCAGATCACTCCAGGCTATAGCGAGAAGATCCCACAGGGACTTGAAGTCCCACCCGTGCTCTTTAGAAATAAGGCCTTACTCTGATGATCGGACGATCATCAACAAGGTAGCCTTAGTCCAACTGACCATCGGACCCATGACACTGATACACCCAGTGTACGTGTCCCACCTTGACAATGTCCCACTTCTGATTGGAAAAGACATCCTCAATCGCTTCGAACCACTGATCAACTTCAAGCAGCTGAAGATTTGGGCCCAAGTGCGAGAACCACTTCCAATCTTACTGAATGAATCTCAGTGCTATGCGATTGATAGGGAATCACCAATCGGCAGGGTAGCCACCGACATCGCTGGTACAACAACCATGCAACCTCGGTGCGAACCAAACCCCTTTACATTGCGTGACAACTTCCTATGCATGCTGAAGGACTCATTAACGATGACACCCCAGATTGTCAATGGCATCTCACTGGAAGCAACTCCAGTCGACAATGTCGTGATGGCCTTATGGGCTGACAAATCTGCCATCAGCCAGGAGCTGTTTAACACTCTAACGCAGATAAACCCATGCCTGACCTTCATAAAGCGCACTAGGTTCCTGCTAACCCCACACCGACTCATGCGTTAACCGCCATCGGTCTATGCTCTGCCATCGCGATGGAACAAAAGAGAACTGACCCACACGTTTGCTGTCATCCCTAATCTCTCACATTCAGTGTACATTGGGGCTGACATGCTAGTCGACTCGGCGCACAAGTCGACACCATTAACAACGTTCTCTGGTCCCTGACTGGAGACGTGAGAATCACTTTCACTGACCAAAGGAAACTTGAGATCGGTCAAGCGATCCCCGGCGTGTGTCAGGTAAGTAACGACTGCCATCTCACGATACGCGCGTAACATCATGGACATACGTCTGAAAGCGTTTCCAGGACAACAAGTTAACTCTTCACAAGCGTTCTTCCAACCGTCGCCTCTGTTCGTTGAGTTAGGCTTGTCTGTCCAGGCAACACCCCTGGTCGAGCTCGACTCGATCAACACACGTGCTAGTGCAGAATCCTACTGCCAATAGCATTCTCGTCCCGAAGGCCACACCTTTAGGTTGGCTGATTGACACTAGGTTCCATGACTGTGAACTCAGAATCCCAGTCATAGGACGTATGCCACACTCACTCGCGACTGAACAACAGGAGACCGGAGTTGTCTACACAAAACCTTCCGAGCAATCGCCATATACCCTCACTTGTGGTCGATACCGACACTATCTGCAGGGTCGATCTGGCTGATGCTGAGGTAATGGTTGTACAGACAGGCTCCCTGCTCTCCTCGATACAGACAAAGACCTGAACGATCAGGCAGACCTCATGGCAAAACAAGGGGCTCTAGACAAAGCTCTCTGGCAATTCCAGCCAGAAACCTCGTCTGATCGACCCCTTCCCACCCAACCCACCCATTCTGTCTGTCTGGTTACCCGATCTAAGGCAACCGCACCGGTGCCTCGGCTCTGACCCCTGCAGACCCATCAACTTCCTTTCTTTCTTTCACTGGTTCCGGCCTCGTTGCCCTTCAAGCAGCGGACTCGGCAATCCACAAACTTATGCTTTACCTTTCAGACCCGATGTCTAACCCCATCGTAGACACTGACGCTTCCTCCGACGCATATCTTACAAAGCTATGGGCGGTGCGCTCAACTCCACCTGCGCGCCATGGCTTGCTTGTTCACGTCTCTGACACCCTCACTTCACCTGCGTTCGTAGGGCCTCAGAGCCTAAGGGGGGTCATGCTAACGCACGCACATGACGCTCCTTTAGCAGGCCACAGAGGTGTCCGCGCAACACATCAGGCACTTCAACAAGTGGCATACTGGCCACACATGCAAATGGCCGTGGCAGAATACATCAAAGGCTGCCTAGTATGCTGCCAATCTCAACCGACAAGACCACTCCATCGTGCACCCTTACAAAGAAGGGGCATTTCTTTTCCGTGGTCTGACCTCCAAATCGATTGGATGGGACCCTGACTAAATCAACAAGGGCAACAAATACATCCTAATGGTCACCTGTGCCTTCACTAAATGGGTGGAAGGACTTCCAGCCCCAACGACACGGCACAGACCACAGCCTTTCTACTCATGAACCACGTGTTCTCCAGATTCGGCTTACCCTGTAAGGTCGATTCTGACCCTTGGGACTCACTTCACCGCCGAGGTGATGGGACAACTGTGGCAAACCATGGGCAAAATTCCACGTCAGCCACCACCCCAGTCCTCAGGCCAAGTAGAAAGAGCAAACCGAGCGGTGATCGACATCCTAAAGAAATATGTTGCATCTAATCACCGAGACTGGGGCGTCAAACTGCACTTGGTCCTGATGGCTATCAGAGCCACGGCACACGCAGCGACCGAGTCTCCCCGTTTGAGCTCATGACCGGTAGGCAGATGATGCTTCCCTACACTTACTGTATCAGCCAGGAGAGGCTAACATCGCTCGGCCTATACCACACACCAGTACATGGCTGATCTCCAGGCACACCTGAGAATCACCTTCGCCTTTGCCCAGGAAAAACTAGGCAAAAGGGCAGAAGGACGTAAGGTCTATTATGACCAAAAGTCATCTAGGGACGAACTACAGGTGGGAGACAAAGTGTGGTACTACATGTTCAGCCAACTCACTGGACAAACAAGAGGTGGTACCAACCGACTAACGCTGAAATTCCTCCCGTTGGGCGGACCGTACACCATTGTCAACAAACTATCCCGGTGGTGTATCAGATAAAGATCACCAAAGGGAGAAAGGAACCCACTCTCAAGTGGATACACTGCAACCAGATAAAGTTGCACAAAACCCCATGGGATCTACAGGGGCGTTCACGCTCCCAAGTAGTCTTAAACGGATCCCTTAGCTCGCAGTAACCACTAACAACTAACCTCTAACCTCTAACTCTGATTTCCTAACTCTTTTCACCTTTCAGTGGTAACTGTGAGTAATTCAATAACTGTAACTGATAACTCTGGTTTTCCTGTCAATGAATCAATTCTCGTTGCAACCCACGCTGTGTGTACCTTGCGTAACCTCGGGTGCTCTGGCGAATACCGCTAACATTTCCACTGTAATAGACAAGTCTCGGAGTAACAGCAGCAACTCCAAACGCGTTTAAAAAAACGTTGAAAGACACTGTGTCAGTGGTAAACACTCACAGTGAGACTCTAAAACTAACCAAACCAAACTGTAGACCATACACACACTCAAATGGTCGCCTTGCTGATAAATGACACGCTCATAGACATCAGCTCCTCAGTGGACAGCCGAGCAATGAGAAGAATTCTTTGAAGGATCACGCATAACCATTATGTCCCTTACATAATCACTATGTATATCCTTGTCCCTAAATGCATGCAAAGTCCCTCCAAGTTATGATCCTCCTAACATATTTTCTTTTATTATAAACACCTCCCTAAACTTTAAACAAACTAAATGAGACAGCTCTCTCATTTCTTTATTTCACAATAAGTCCTTCTTTAAGTGATAAACTTAATCTATCTCCATTAGCAACGGATATAATACAAACCAAGTAAAGCCCCTTTACACTTGTATACTTTTCCTTAATCACGTTTGCATCATTACACCTGTTATGACGCCAAACTATGTGTTTAACGTGTGGCTTACTCCCTGGTCTGCAAGGATGTCGACACGGAAACTTGTGAAACCAGCTTCGTGTCGAAAGGGGACTGTAGCAGATCAGCCTCCAGAACGCCACACGGATTATAACATTTGTTTAATCACTTACAGACCTCCAAACTGTTTCACTAAGGGTCTTCAAGATTAACAACTGTTGTTTCACCATCGGCCTCCAGAGACAGGCCGTGAATGTAAATCTTGAGAAGAAGACATGCTAACCCGTTTTCTTTCAGATAAAAGGACACCAACGTGTTTTGCCAAGGACAGGAAACTTATTAATGACTTTGTTTTGCTTTTATAAGAATTGGAACTTCGTTCTACCCAGCACCGTGTCAAAGGTGACACATGGAACATCACAGACTGCTAGGCGCCATGTCCAAAAGCCGTAAATCCTGTAGATAAGGTGTCCATCCAGCTTTCTCGAGAACACTTTATTCTAATCAGGATTGACAGTTGAAAATGTCTTTGATCATAGTCGTTCGGGCATGGTCAAACACTACCCCCTTTTGGTTTAACTGGACAAATGACTCTGCACTCAAGAAGGACATTTGGTGTTATTTCATTAAAGGACATTTTGTTATTTTATTACTTAGAAAGATTGTGAATGTACTAACAATTATACTGTTTGTTTCCAGGATGCAGAGTTTTACAAGTCAACTAATTCCTTCCATTCCTACAGAGTTACGTTTTATGTTAATAAAATGTAATGAATATATGTTTTTATAATAAGTCTGACAAATGTTTCTTTGCATAATCCTGCAAGTACGAATAAGTTTGTGTGTTTTACGAAAACCAAGGAAAATAGGGTGAAACAAAGGAATGTTTAAGACTTAGTTTAAACATTTAAACTCCCCCCCAAAGCAATGCCTTCCTCCGTAAGACACACCCTGTCAAAAAGTGTTAAAAGTGACCGCTGGTCAAAAACACGCTCTCTCTGCACTACTCTCCGTCTCCTCTTCACTTCGCACTGGACCTCTTGTCCGTTCAGGGCCGTAGGCCTCGAACCTCTCACAAGCTCCGGACCTCGTGTAACGAGTAAATTTTCTTGTACTTTAAAGCCTGCAAGTTTAGCTTGCGCGATAAAGTTTCCTTCACACAGCTGTTCAAAGTAGCTTACTTCCTGCCAGCCTGCCAACAAAGGAAGTTGCCTCGCTTTTATTTTTGAAGATTTCCTGCCTGCTAAAGAGTTAGCTTGACTAAAATCTAACTTTCTCGAGCAAGTTTAAGCCAGCAACGCCGCTAAACCTTCTCCAGTGGACTTCGCAATAACTTTGAAAGACTCAATTTTACTCGGTGGACGACGCTGATGCTAAAAGGCTTGGCTAGTTGTGACAGTAACGAGACGCTTTTTGAATCTCCGGCCCACGGCAGCCCTCTGGAGAGTGGAAAAAGCAGGCCATCCTGGAGGCGACAAGCGTCATCGGTTGCGACAGGGTTCGGACAACCTCTAGACCTCGTCGCTAAGATCTGAGACCAATCACGACCCCAGGGTGAGTCTAAACATTAGTTACACAAGTTTGGCGTCTAACTGTCTAAACATAACAGCCTTGGCCTCAGAAACCGTCATCGAACCCCTTTAAATGCTCCGTAACAGCCCCTTATCTAATAATAGAGTTAATAATCAATAGGCCTACTTTCTTTTGTTTCACAAAATCCTCTGAAAGTAAAGTGTTTTATCGTTCTTTGATTTACCCATTCATGTGTCAATAATTATCCCTTTGTGTCATTTCCCCTGTCATTATTCACTGTTTAAATTTTTATAATCTTTAATAAAACCCCATAAAGACATTTACTGTTTCAATGTTTAATTCATTAATTTTCAAAAACGAGAAGAATTTACTTCCTTTAGATTAATGAGACTAGACTAAACAGTTTCTCTGGATCTGTTCAAAACTAGAGTGGTGCCCCGAAAGAAATTAATATTTTGATAAGCAAAATATTAATTATTAATTTTTTATAATTAATATTCATATTAATTATTAATTAATAAGACCATATTCCCTACAGTCTACAGTCTGTTCTTCTGCACATCTACAGTCTGTTCTAACTGCACATCCACAGTCTGTTCTAATGTAAGTCTACAATCTGTACTACTGCTCATCTATACTCTGTTCTACTGCACGTCTACAGTCTGTTCTTATAAACGTCTACAGTCTGTTATACTACACATCTACAGTCTCTACTACTGCACTTCTAAAGTCTGTTCTAATGCACATCTACAGTCTGTTCTAATGCTCGTCCACAGTCTGTACTACTGCATCTCTAGAGTCTATTCTTCTGCACATTGTCAGTCTCTTCTACTGCGTTTACAGTCTGTTCTAATGCTCGTCTACAGTCTTTACGAGCATTAGAACAGACTGTACATGAGTATTAGAAAAGACTGTAGACATGCTTTAGAACAGAGTGTAGAGGTCCAGTAGTACAGACTCTAGACGACCATTAGAACAAACTGTAGATGTGCAGTAGAACAGACTTTAGAAGTACAGTAATACAGAAAGTTGACAATTATTAAAAGAGACGGTAGAGGTGCAGTAGAACAGACTCTAGACAATAATTAGAACAGACTGTAGACATCCAGTAGAACAGACTGTAGATGTGCATTAGAGGAGACAGTAGACGTTTATTAAAACAGACTATAGTCGTGCAGTAGAACAGACTGTAGAAGTACAATAGAACAGAATGTAGAGGTGCAGTTGAAGAGACTGTAGACATGCAGTTGAACATACTTCAGAGCAGCAGTAGTACAGACTCTAGATTGGCTTTAGAACAGACTGTACGAGCATTAGAACAGACTGTAAACGTCCAGTAGAACAGACTGACAATGTGCAGAAGAATAGACTGTAGAGATGCACTAGTACAGACTGTAAACGCGCATTAGAACAGACTGTATATGAGTATTAGAAAACACTCTAGACATGCTTTAGAACAGACTGTAGAGGTGCAGTAGTTCAGACTATAGACTAGCATTAGAACAGACTATATATGAGTATTAGAAAATACTCTAGACATGCTTTAGAACAGACTGTAGAGGTGCAGTTGTTCAGACTATGACGAGCATTAGAACAGACTGTAGATGTGCAGTAGAAGAGACTGTAGAGCTGCAGTATTATAGACTGTCGACAATTATTAGAAGGACTGTAGGCGTGCAGTAGAAGCGGACTGTAGACAATTATTAGAACAGACTGTAGACTTGCAGTAGAACAGACTGATGATGCTGCAGAAGAATAGACTTTAAAGGTGCATTACTACAGACTGTACACGAGAAATAGAACAGACTGTATATGAGTATTAGAATAGACTGTAGACATGATTTTAGAACAGACTGTAGAGGTGCAGTAGTACAGACTCTAGACAAGTAGTAGTTCAGACTGTCGACTTGCATTAGAACAGACTGTAGATGTGCATTAGAACAGACTGTAGATGTACAATAGAACAGACTGTAGAGGTGCAGTTCAACAGACTGTAGACGTGCAGTTAAACAGTCTTCAGAGCAGCAGTAGTACAGACTCTAGATTGGCTGTAGAACAGACTGTAGACGATCATTAGAATAGACTGTAAACGTCTAGTAGAACAGACTGTCAATGTGCAGAATAATAGATTCTAGAGGTGCAGTAGTACAGACTGTAGATGAGCATTAGATCAGACTGTATATGAGTATTAGAAAACACTGTAGACATGCTTTAGAACAGACTGTAGAGGTCTAGTTGTACAAACTGTAGACGAGCATTAGAACAGACTGTAGAGGAACAGTAGAACAAACTGTAGAGGTCGAGTAGTAAAGACTGTTATTGGGTAATAGAACAGGCGATATTCGAGCAATAGAACAGACTATAGATGTGCAGTAGTATACACTGTAAGAAGTAGTAGTACAGAATGTAGACAATTATTAGAACAGACAGAAGGCGTGCAATAGAAAAGACTGTAGACGAGCATTAGAACAGACTGTAAACGTACAGTAGAACAGACTGACGATGTGCAGAAGAATAGACTGTAGTGGTGCAGTAGTACAGACTGTAGACGAGCATTAGAACAGACTGTATATGAGTATTAGAAAACACTGTAGACATGCTTTACAACAGACTGTAGAGGTGCCGTAGTTGACTATAGATGAGCATTAGAACAGACTGTATATGAGTATTAGAAAACACTAATAGAAATGCTTTACAACAGACTGTAGAGGTGCAGTAGAACAGACTGTAGACGTGCAGTAGAACAGACTGTAGTTGAGCAGTAGTACATACTGTATACTTGCATAGGAACAGACTGTAAATGTGCATTAGAACAGACTGTAGATGTGCAGTAAAACAGACTGTAGACTTGCAATAGAGCAGACTGAAGAGGCGTGCAGTAGAACAGACTTAAGATGCGCTGTAGAACAGACTGTAAACATGAAGTAGAACAGACTGTAGACATGCATTAGAACAGACTGTAGATGTGCATTAGAACAGACTGTAGATGTGCAGTAAAACAGACCGTAGTTATGCAGTAGAACAGACTGCATTAGAGCAATAGTACAGACTGTAAACTGGCATTAGAACAGACTGTAGAGGTGCAGTTGTACAGACTGTAGATGTGCAGTAAAACAAACTGTAGATGAGCAGTAGTACAGACTGTAGACTTGCATTAGAACAGACTGTAGATGTCAAGTTCTGTGTGTTTTTAACTGACTACAGCTCTGCCCAAACTTAAAAACTGCTTTATCTCTGATGAATGCAAAGGACAACTCAAAACTGTTCTTTCTTTTTCTTTTTTTCCTAAAGATGATCGGGGTGGAACAGAATAGGTTGATAACCTTTAAAATACACAAACCAAAGCAGAAATTAGTTGCAAATAAATCACAAATAACTCAATACCACTTCTTCAAATAGTAAATGTCAAACCAAACAGTCATTTTAATTAACCTATGGTCTCTAATTAAACTTATATAATTTAAACAATACACATGCTTAGAGTAATGTTCACATAAAGTATTCACTATTTGATTTAAATTGGACATTACAACCAAGCAAACAAAATCATACAAAGTCTTAACTCAACACAAACAAACACACAGTCCACTTTTGTCCTACCAGTTGTGTCCTTGGATAATCAGGAGCTGTGGTCAAAGTTTCTTTTCCTCAGGAACAAGTGAGATGGCCAACTGAGCTTTTACCAAACATTTCAACTGCCATGCACTCTGTGTGCGCGCTGGTAATTATGGTCCCAAGAGCACTTCCTGGAAGTTGGTTCCATAACCTTTTGATGCGTGGTTGCCCCTGCAGTTTGGGAGTGCTCTTAGTAATTTGAGTAAAAATAGGCTGAGTGCTCAGGACAACTTGTACCTTGAATTGACATAACAGTAGATGTGCAGTAAAACAGACTGTAAACGTGCAGTAGAACAGACTGCAGTAGAGCAGAGGTACAGACTGTAAACTGGCATTAGAACAGACTGTTGAGATGCAATTGAACAGACAGTAGACGTGCAGTTGAACAGACTGTAGATGTGCATTGGAACAGACTAAAGACGTACAATAGAACAGACTGTAGACGAGCAGTAGAACACACTAAAGACCTGCATTAGAACAGGCGGTGGGCGAGCATTAGAACAGACTGTAAAGTCCAGTAGAACAGACTAACAATTAGAACAGATGTGCAGAAAAACAGACTGTAGACGTGCAGTAAAATAAACTGCAGTAGAGCAGTAGTAAAGACTGTAAACTGGCATTAGAACAGACTGTAGACATGCAGTAGAACAGACTGTAGATGTGCAGTAGAACAAACTGTTGAGGTGCAGTAATACAGACTGCAAACGAGCATTATACAGACTGTAGAAGTGCAGTAGTACAGACTGTAGATGTGCAGTAGAACAGAATGTAGGCGTTTATTAGAACAGACTGTATACCTGCAGTCGGACAGACTGTAGATGTGCTTTAGAAAAGACTGTAGACGTTTATTAAAAATAGACTATAGTCGTGCAGTAGAACAGACTGTAGGCGTGCAATAGAACAGACTGTAGAGGTGCAGTTGAACAGACTGTAGATGTGCATTAGAACAGACTGTAGATGTGCATTAGAAGAGACTGTAGACAATTATTAAAATAGACAATAGTTGTGCAGTAGAACAGACTGTAGACAAGCATTAGAAATTACTGTAAACGTCCAGTAGAACAGACAATGTGCAGAAGAATAGACTCTAGAGGTGCATTACTACAGACTGTAGATGAGCATTAGAACATACTCTATATGAGTATTAGAAAATACTGTAGAAATGCTTTAGAACAGACTGTAGAGATGCAGTTGTATAGATTGTAGACAAGCATTAAAACAGACTGTAGAAGTGCAGTACTTCAGACTGTAGATGTGCAGTAGAAAAGACTATTGAGGTGCAGTAGTACAGAATGTTCGACATTTATTATTGCCCCTCTACTGTCTCTTCTAATGCTCGTCTACTGTCTGTATTACTGCACCTCTACAGTCTGTAATAAAGCACATCTACAGTCTGTTCTAATGCTCGTCCACAGTCTATTCTTATGCAGGTCTTTAGTCTTTACTACTGCACATCTACAGTCTGTTCTAATGGACGCCTACAGTCTGTACTAAAGCACATCTACAGTCTATTCTAATGCTCGTCCACAGTCTATTCTACTGCACATCAACAGTCTGTTCTAATGCTCATCTACAGTCTGTATAACTGCACCTCTACAGTTTGTTCTACTGCATGTCTACAGTCTGATCTAATGCCATTTTACAGTCTGTATTATTGCTCTACTGCACTCTATTCTACTGCATGTCTACAGTCATTTTTACTGCACATCTACAATCTTTTCTAATTGTCAGTCTGTTATACAATCTACAGTCTGTACTAATTCTGCTCTGAAGTCTGTTCAACTGCACGTCTACAGTCTGTTCAACTGCATCTCTACAGTCTGTACTACTGCACTTCTACAGTCTGTTCTAATGCTCGTCTACAGTCTGTATTACTGTACCTCTACAGTCTGTTATAAATGCATGTCTACAGTGTTTTCTAAAACTCATATACAGTCTGTTCTTTTGCTCATCTACAGTCTGTACTACTGCAGCTCTAGAGTCTATTCTTTTGCACATTGTCAGTTTGTTCTACGGGCGTTTACAGTCATTTCTATTGCTCGTTTACAGTCTGTTCTAAGGTAATTCTAGAGTCTGTACTACTGCTGCTCTGATTTCTGTTCACCTGCACGTCTACAGTCTGTTTTACTGCATATCTACAATCTGTTCTAATTGTCAGTCTGTTCTACTGGACGTTTACAGCCTGTTCTAAAGCTCATCTACAGTCTGTTCTAAAGCCAATCTAGAGTCTGTACTACTGCTGCTCTGACATCTGTTCAAATGCACATCTATAGTCTGTTCAACTGCACGTCTACAGTCTGTTCTAATGCACATCTACAGTCTGTTCTAATGCAAATCTACAGTCTGTACTACTGCTCATCTACAGTCTGTTCTATTGCACGTCTTACAGTCTGTTCTGATAAACGTCTACAGTCTGTTCTACTACACATCTACAGTCTGTACAACTGCTCTACTGTAGTCTATTCTACTGCACTTCTACAGTCTGTTCTACTGCGACTATAGTCTGTATTAATAAATGTCTACAGTCTTTTCTAATGCACATCTACAGTGTGTGCTTGTTTAAGTCTACAGTCTGTTCTAATAATTGTCTAGATTCTGTTCTACTGCACGCCTACAGTCTCTTCTAATAATAGTCAACATTCTGTACCACAGCACCTCTACAGTCTCTTCTACCGCACATCTACAGTTTGTTCTAGTGGTTGTCTACAGTCTGTACTACTTCACCTCTACAGTCTGTTGTAAAGCATGTCTACAGTCTTTTCTAATACTAATGTACAGTCTGTTCTAATGCTCGTGTAAAGTCTTAACAACTGCACCTCTACAGTCTATTATTCTGCACATCGTCAGTCTTTTCTAATGCACATCTACAGTCTGTTCTAATGGACGTATACAGTCTGTTCTAACGCTCGTCTACAGTCTGTTCTATTGTACGTCTACAGTCTCTTATAATGCTACTTTACAGTCTGTACCTCTGCTCTACCGCATTTTGTCTTTTTTATAAACGTCTATAGTCTATTCTACTGCATTTCTACAGTCTGTACTACTGCACTTCTAAAATCTGTTCTAATGCTCATCTGCAGTCTGTATTACTGCACCTCTACAATCTGTTCTAAAGCATGTCTACAGTATTTTCTAATACTCATATACAGTCTGTTCTAATGCTCGTCTACAGTCTGTACTACTGCACATCTACAGTCTCAACTACTGCACTTCTAAAGTCTGTTTCTAATGCACATCTACAGTCTGTTTTACTGCTCATATACAGTCTGTTCTACTGCACGTCTACAGTCTGTTCTAAAGCCAGTCTAGAGTTTGTTCTACTGCTGCTCTGAAGTCTGTTCAACTGCATGTCTGTAGTCTGTTAAACTGCACCTCTACGTCTGTTCTATTGTATGTCTACATTCTGTTTTACTGCTCATATACAGTCTGTTCTAATGCACATCTACAGTCTGTTCTAATGCAAGTCTACATTCTGTACTACTGCTCACCTACAGTCTGTTCTTCTGCACGTCTACAGTCTGTTCTGATAAACTTCTACAGTCTGTTCTACTGCATATCTACAGTCTCTACTACTGCACTTTTAAAGTCTGTTCTAATGCACATCTACAGTCTGTTCTAATGCCATTTTACAGTCTTTACTACTGCTCTACTGCAGTCTATTCTACTGCACTTCTACAGTCTGTTTTACTGCACATATACAATGTGTTCTAATTGTCAGTCTGTTCTACTGAACATTTACAGTCTGTTCTAAAGCTCATCTAAAGTCTGTTCTAAAGCCATTCTAGAGTCTGTACTACTGCTGCTCTGAAGTCTGCTCAACTGCACGTCTACTGTCTGTTCACCTGCACCTCTACAGTCTGTTCTAATGCCAGTTTACAGTCTGTACTACTGCTCTACTACAGTCTCGTCCACTGCACGTCTACAGTCTGTTTTACTGCACATCTACAGTCTGTTCTAATGTACATCTACTGTCTGTTCTAATGCAAGCCTACAGTCTGTACTACTGCTCATCTACAGTCTGTTCTAATGCACATCTACAGTCTGTTCTAATGTAAGTCTACAGTCTGTACTATTGCTCATCTACTGTCTGTTCACCTGCACCTCTATAGTCTGTTCTAATGCCAGTTTACAGTCTGTACTACTGCTCTACTATAGTCATTTCTACAGTCTATTCTTCTGCACATTGTCAGTCTGTTCTACTGGATGTTTACAGTCTGTTCTAATGCTCGTCTACAGTCAGTTTTACAGTCTGTTCTAATGCAAGTCTATAGTCTGTTTTACTACTCATCTACGGTCTGTTCTTTTGCAGGTCTACAGTCTGTTCTAATAAACGTCTACAGTCTGTTCTACTGCACATCTACAGTCTGTTCTAATGCAAGTCTACAGTCTGTATTACTGCTCATCTACAGTCTTTTCTAATGTACATCTACTGTCTGTTCTAATGCAAGCCTACAGTCTGTACTACTGCTCATCTGCAGTCTGTTCTACTGCACGTCTACAGTCTGTTCTAATGCACATCTACAGTCTGTTCTAATGTAAGTCTACAGTCTGTACTATTGCTCATCTACTGTCTGTTTACCTGCACCTCTACAGTCTGTTCTAATGCCAGTTTACAGTCTGTACTACTGCTCTACTACAGTCTCGTCCACACTGCACGCCTACAGTCTGTTCTACTACACATCTACAGTCTCTACTACTGCACTTCTAAAGTCTGTTCTAATGCACATCTACACTCTCTTCTAATGCTCGTCTACAGTCTGTACTACTGCATTTCTACAGTCTATTCTTCTGCACATTGTCAGTCTGTTCTACTGGATGTTTACAGTCGGTTCTAATGCTCGTCTACAGTCAGTTTTACAGTCTGTTCTAATGCAAGTCTATAGTCTGTTTTACTACTCATCTACGGTCTGTTCTACTGCACATCTACAGTCTGTTCTAATGCAAGTCTACAGTCTGTATTACTGCTCATCTACAGTCTGTTCTAAAGCATGTCTAGAGTGTTTTCTAATACTCATATACAGTCTGTTCTAATGCATGTCTACAGTCTGTACTACTGCATCTCTACAGTCTATTCTTCTGCACATTGTCAGTCTGTTCTACTGGACGTTTACAGTCTTTTCTAATTCTCATCTACAGTCTGTATTACTGCACCTCTACAATCTGTTCTAAAGCATGTCTAGAATGTTTTTTAATACTCATATACAGTCTGTTCTAATGCTCGTCTACAGTCTGAACTACTGCAACTCTACAGTCTGTTCTAAAGCATATCTACAGTGTTTTCTAATACTCATATACAGTCTGTTCTAATCCTCATCTACAGTCTGTACTACTGCACCTCTAGAATCTATTCTTCTGCACATTCTCAGTCTGTTCTACAGGTTGTTTACTGTTTGTTCTAATGCTCGTCTACAGTCTGTTCCAAAGCCAATTTAGAGTCTGTTCTACTTCTGCTCTGAAGTCTATTCAACTGCACATCTACAGTCTGTTCAACTGCACCTCTACAGTCTTTTCTATTATTAATAGATAATAATTGTCTAGAGTCTGTTATACTGCACGTCTACAGTCTCTTTTAATAATTGTCAACTTTCTGTACTACTGCACCTCTACAGTCTCTTCTACTGCACATCTACAGTTTGTTCTAATGGTCGTCTAGAGTCTGTACTACTGGAACTCTACAGTCTGTTCTAAAACATGTCTACAGTCTTTTCTAATACTCATGTACAGTCTGTTCTAATGCTCATGTAAAGTCTCAACTACTGCCCTCTATAGTCTATTCTTTTGGACATCTACAGTCTGTTCTAATGCACATTTACAATTTGTTCTAATGGAATTCTCCAGTCTGTACTACTGCTCGTCTACAGTCTGTACAACTGCACCTCTACTGCCTGTTCTAAAGCATGTCTAGAGTGTTTTCTACTACTCATATAGAGTCTGTTCTAATGCTCATCTACAGTCTGAACTACTGCACCTCTACAGTCTGTTCTAAAGCTCATCTACAGTCTAAAGCCAATCTAGAGTCTGTACTACTGCTGCTCTAAAGTCTGTTCAACTGCACGTCTACAGTCTGGTCTACTGCACATCTACAGTTTGTTTTAATGCTCGTCTACAGTCTGTACTACTGAGCCTCTACAGTCTCTTCTAAAGCATGTCTACAGTCTTTTCTAATAGTCATGTACAGTCTGTTCTAATCCTCGTGTAAAGTCTCAACTACTGCAACTCTTCAGTCAATTCTTCTGCACCTCGACAGTCTGTTCTACTGCACATCTACAGTCTATTCTAATGGACATCTACTGTATGTTCTAATGAAAGTCTACAGTCTGTACAACTGCTCATCTACAGTCTGTTCTACTGCACGTTTACAGTCTGTTCTAATACAAGTCTACAGTCTCTACTACTGCTCATTTACAGTCTGTTCTACTACACATCTACAGTCTCTACTACTGCACTTCTAAAGTCTGTTCTAATGCACATCTACACTCTCTTCTAATGCAAGTCTACAGTCTGTACTACTGCTCATCTACAGTCTGTTCTAATGCTTGTCCACAGTCTATTCTTATGCAGGTCTTAAGTCTTTACTACTGCACATCTACAGTCTGTTCTAATGGACGCCTACATTCTGTTCTAATGCTCATCTACAGTCTGTTCTATTGTACGTCTACAGTCTTTTCTACTGCACATCAACAGTCTGTTCTAATGCTCGCCTACAGTCTGTACAACTGCACCTTTACAGTCTGTTCTACTGCATGTCTACAGTCTGATCTAATCCCATTTTACAGTCTGTACTATTGCTCTACTGCACTCTATTCTACTGCACGTCTACAGTCATTTTTACTGCACATCTACAATCTCTTCTAATTGTCAGTCTGTTCTACAATCTACAGTCTTTACTAATTCTGCACTGAAGTCTGTTCAACTGCACGTCTTCAGTCTGTTCAACTGCACCTCTACAGTCCGTACTACTGCACTTCTACAGTCTGTTCTAATGCTCGTCTACAGTCTGTATTACTGCACCTCTACAGTCTGTTATAAATGCATGTCTACAGTGTTTTCTAAAACTCATATACAGTCTGTTCATTTGCTCATCTACAGTCTGTACTACTGCAGCTCTAGAGTCTATTCTATTGCACATTGTCAGTTTGTTCTACGGGACGTTTACAGTCATTTCTATTGCTCGTTTACAGTCTGTTCTAAGGTAATTCTAGAGTCTGTACTACTGCTGCTCTGATTTCTGTTCACCTGCACGTCTACAGTCTGTTTTACTGCAAATCTACAATCTGTTCTAATTGTCAGTCTGTTCTACTGGACGTTTACAGTCTGTTTTTAAAGCTCATCTACAGTCTGTTCTAAAGCCAATCTAGAGTCTGTACTACTGCTGCTCTGACATCTGTTCAAATGCACATCTATAGTCTGTTCAACTGCACGTCTACAGTCTGTTTTACTGCACATCTACAGTCTGTTCTAATGCACATCTACAGTCTTTTCTAATGCAAGTCTACAGTCTGTACTACTGCTCATCTACAGTCTGTTCTATTGCACGTCTACAGTCTGTTCTGATAAACGTCTACAGTCTGTTCTACTACACATCTACAGTCTGTACAACTGCACCTCTGTCTGTGGCCTCTGACTCCTGTGGTCTCTTTGTCTCCTCTGCCTCCTCTAGTCACTCTGTGGCCTCTGCCTCCTCTGGACTCTCTGCCTCCTCTGGTCTCTCTGTGGCCTCTGCCTCCTCTGGTCTCTCTGCCTCCGCTGCTCTAACTGCCTCTTCTGGTCTCTCTGTCGCCGCTGCCTCCTCTGGTCTCTCTGTGGCATTTGCCTTTTCTGGTCTCTCTGCCTCCTCTGCCTCCTCTGCCTCCTCTGGTCTCTCTGTGTCCTCTGCCTCCTCTGGTCTTTTGTGGCCTCTGCCTCCTCTGGTCTCTCTTTGGCCTCTACCTCCTCTAGCCTCTCTGTGGCCTCTGCCTACTCTGGACTCTCTATTCCTCTATCTCCTCTGGTCTGTCTGTGGCCTCTGTCTCCTTTGGTCTCTCTGCCTCCTCTGGGCTCTCTGTCTTTCTGCCTCCTCTGAACTCTCGGTGGCCTCTTCCCCCTCTGGTCTAACTGTGGCCTCTTCCTCTTCTGCTCTCTCTATCTCTTATGCCTCCTCTCGTCTCTCTGTGGCCTCTGCCTCCTCTGGTCTCTCTGTGGCCTCTGCCTTCTCTTGACTCTCTGCCTCCTCTGACCCCTCTAGTCTCTCTGCCTCCACTGCTCTCTTTTATGCCTCTGCCTCCTCTAGTCACTCTGTGGCCTCTGCCTCCTCTGGACTCTCTGCCTCATCTGGTCTCTTTGTGGCCTCTGCCTCCTCTAGTCTCTCTGCCTCCGCTGCTCTAACTGCCTCCTCTGGTCTCTCTGTCGCCTCTGCCTCCTCTGGTCTTTCTATGGCATCTGCCTCCTCTGGTCTCTCTGTGGCCTATACCTCCTCTGGCCTCTCTGTGGCCTCTGCCTCCTCTGGACTCTCTGCCTCCTCTGGTCTTTTGTGGCCTCTGCCTCCTCTGGTCTTTCTGCCTCCTCTGCTCCCTCTGCTCTCTGCCTCCACTGGTCTCTCAATTGCCTCTGCCTCCTCTGGTCACTCTGTGGCCTCTGCCTCCTCTGGTCTCTTTGTCTCCTCTGCCTCCTCTAGTCACTCTGTGGCCTCTTCCTCCTCTGGTCTCTCTGTCTCCTCTGCCTCCTCTCCTCTAACTGCCTCGTCTGGTCTCTCTGCCTCCTCTGCTTCCTTTTGTCTCTCTGTGGCCTCTGCCTTTTCTGGTCTCTCTGCCTCTTCTGGTCTCTCTGTAACCTCTGCCTCTTCTGGTCTCTCTGTGGCCTCTGCCTCCTCTGGACTCTCTGTCTCCTCTGGTCTTTCTGTGGCCTCTGCCTCCTCTAGTCTCTCTGCCTCCCCTGCTTCCTCTCCTCTCTCTGTCTCCTCTGCCTCCTCTAGTCTCTCTGCCTCCCCTGCTTCCTCTGGTCTCTCTGTGGCCTCTGCCTCCTCTGGTCTTTTGTCTCCTCTGCCTCCTCTAGTCACTGTGTGGCCTCTGCCTCCTCTGGTCTCTCTGCTTTCTCTGCCTCCTCTGCTTTAACTTCCTCCTCTGGTCTCTCTGTCTCTCTGCATCATCTGGTCTCTCTGTGGCCTCTGCCTCCTCTGGTCTCTCTGCCTCCTTTGCCTCCACTGGTCTCTCTATTGCCTCTGCCTCCTATGGTCTCTCTGTGGCCTCTGCCTTCTCTGCTCTCTCTCTGGCCGCTGCCTCCTCTGGTCTCTCTGTGGCATCTGCCTTTTCTGGTCTTTCTGCCTCCTCTGCCTCCTCTGGTCTCTCTGTGACCTCTGCCTCTTCTAGTCTTTCTGTGGCCTCTGCCTCCTCTAGACTCTCTGCCTCCCCTGCTTCCTCTCGTCTCTCTGTCTCGTCTGCCTCCTCTGGTCTCTCTGCCTCCTCTGCCTCCTCTGGTCTCTCTGTGGCCTCTGCCTCCTCTGGTCTCTCTGTGGCCTCTGTCTTCTCTTGTCTCTCTGCCTCCTCTGCCCCCTCTGGTCTCTCTTTTTCTACTGGTCTCTCTATTGCCTGTGCCTCCTCTGGTCTCTCTGTTGCCTCTGCCTCCTCTGGTCTCTCTGCCTCCTCTGCTTCCTCTCGTCTCTATGTGACCTCTGCCTCCCTTGCTCTCTCTGTCTCCCCTGCCTCCACTGGTCTCTCTTCCTTCTCTGCCTCCTCTGATCTCTCTACCCCCACTGGTCTCTCTGTGACCTCTGCAATCCTCTGGTCTCTCTGTGGCCGATGCCTCCTCTGGATTCTCTGTGGCCTCTGCCTCCTCTGGTCTCTCTGTCTCCTATGCCTCCACTGGTCTCTCAGTGGCCTTTGACTCCACTAGTCTCTCTGTGGCCTCTGCCTCCTCTGCTCTCTCTCTGGCCTCTACCTCCACTAGTCTCTCTGACTTATCTGTCTCCTCTAGTCTCTTTGTCGCCTCTTCCTCCTCTGGTCTCTCTGTGGCCTCTGCCTCCTCTGCTCTCTCTGCCTCCACTGGTCTCTTTATTGCCTCTGCCTCCTCTCGTCTCTCTGTGGCCTCTGCCTCCTCTGGTCTCTTTGTCTCCTCTGCCTCCTCTAGTCACTCTGTGGCTTCTGCCTCCTCTGGTCTCTTTGTGTCCTCTGCCTTCTCTGGTCTCTCTGCCTCCTCTGGTCACTCTGCTGCCTGGCTCCTCTGTCTCTCTGTGGAATCTGCCTTTTCTGGTCTCTCTGGCACCTATCGTCCTCTAATCTCTGTGCCTCCTTTGGTCTCTCTGTCTTTCTTCCTCCTCTGAACTCTCGGTGGCCTCTGCCTCCTCTGGCCTCTCTGCCCGTTGCCTCCTCTGGTCTCTCTGTCTCCTCTGCCTCTACTGGTCTCTCTGCCTTCTCTGCCTCCTCTGCTCTCTCTACCTCCACTGGTCTCTCTGTGACCTCTGCATTCCTCTGGTCTCTCTTTGACCTATGTCTCTTTTGGATTCTCTGTGGCCTCTGCCTCCTCTGCTCTCTCTTTCTCCTCTGCCTCCTCTCATCTCTCTGTGGCCTCTACCTCTTCTGGTCTCTCTGTGGCCTCGGTCTCCTCTGCTCTCTCTGCCTCCTCTGCATCCTCTCGTCTCTCTGCCTCCTCTTGCCTCTCTGTCTTTCTGCCTCCTCTGAACTCTCGGTGGCCTCTGAACTCTCGGTGGCCTCTGCCTCTGCCTCTCACTGTGGGCTCTGCCTCCTCTCGTCTCTCTGCCTCCTCTGCCTCCTCTGGTCTCTCTGTGGCCTCTGCCTCCTCTGGTCTCTCTGTGGCCGCTGCCTTGTCTTGTCTGTCTGCCTCCTATGCCCCTCTGGTCTCTCTGCCTCCACTGGCCTCTCTATTGCCTCTGCTTCCGCTCGTCCCTCTGTGGCCTCTGCCTCCTCTGGTCTCTCTGTCTCCTCTGCCTCCTCTGAACTCTCTGTGGCCTCTGCCTCCTCTGGCCTCTCTATGGCCTCTGCCTCCTCTGGTCTCTCTGTGGCCGCTGCCTTGTCTGTCTTCCTCCTATGCCCCCTCTGGTCTCTCTGCCTCCACTGGTCTCTCTATTGCCTCTGCTTCCTTTGGTCTCTCTGTGGCCTCTGCCTCCTCTGGTCTCTCTGCCTTTTCTGCTTCCTCTCGCCTCTCTGTGGCCTCAGCCTCCTCTGGTCTCTCTGTGGCCTCTGCCTTCTCTGGTCTCTCTCTGGCCGCTGCCTGCTCTGGTCTCTCTGAGGCATCTGCCTTTTCTGGTCTCTCTGCCTCTTCTGCCTCTCCTGGTCTCTCTGTGGCCTCTGTCTCCTCTAGACTCTCCTTGCCTCCCTGGTCTTTCTGTGGCCTCTGCCTCCTCTGGTCTCTCTGCCTCCTCTGCTTCCTCTCATCTCTCTGTGGCCTCTGCCTCCTCTGGTCTCTCTGTCTCCACTGCCTCCTCTAGTCACTCTGTGGCCTCTGCCTCCTCTGGTCTCTCTGCCTCCTCTGCCTCCTCTGCTCTAACTGCCTCCTCTGGTCTCTCTGTCTCTCTGCCTCTTCTGGTCTCTTTGTGTCCTCTGCCTTCTCTGGTCTCTCTGCCTCCTCTGGTCTCTCTGCTGCCGCTGGCTCCTCTGGTCTCTCTGTGCCATCTGCCTTTTCTGGTCTCTCTGCCTCCTATGCGTTCTCTAATCACTCTGCCTCCTTTGGTCTCTCTGTATTTCTTCCTTCTCTGAACTCTCGGTGGCCTCTGCCTCCTGTGGCCTCTCTGCCCGTTGCCTCCTCTGGTCTCTCTGTCTCCTCTGCCTCCACTGGTCTCTCTGTCTCCTCTGCCTCCTCTGCTTGCTCTACCTACACTGGTCTCTCTGTGACCTCTGC
>JALDNG010001953.1:0-46222 GCA_024349245.1 Neodontobutis hainanensis | reverse complement strand
CACAATTAAAAATCTATCACAAACATTTTATCATATATCTATGAAAGTTGAATTTACTTTTCTTAAAATTAAAAAAATAACCATATTTAATTAAGAATCTGATGTTGTCCCAAAACATTTAACATTTATAATTATTTATGATATATTTATAAATATTTGTTTCTTTTATTTATATGGTAATAATCCATCGAGCTTAAAGCATATCATAGGTTTTGCGGTAGGAAATTACAAAGATACGTTTTGTAAACTATTGCTCATGATATTACATGAAAACAATGAAAAAACATATCATAGAATCGTAAAATTTACTTTTCTCTGTATTTTTAGTTTTTTCATAGGCAAATAAATATTTTTAACATTTATCAGTAACGAAAACGTAAAAATTGGACTGTGTTCATAGATTACAATACTATTGCCAATGATTTCATGAAATTAAAGCTGATTTATTAGTTGAATGCTTTTTTAAAAATTAAACCTTGTCAAAATAATTCCATATAATTTACCTCAGTTGAGAATCGCTTTATAATGAAATTACTTTTCATTGAATATTTTACATATGAAAAAATGAACAAGATTATTTACATTTTGAATCATTTGTCATGCGAAATACCTTAAAGCGTGTTATTTATTAATTTCGTAAACCTAATTATGCTAAAATGATAACCAATGTTATTTTCCTTAATTTTTTATAAAATACTCTTCTCGAACTGGGGTTTATCATTGACAAGGCTGAAACAAATAAGACAATTATATTAAAGATTATACATAAATTTTAAAGAAAATATAATGATATAATTTTCAATTTTTATTCACAGTGCGAATTAAAATCGTATCCTGTTATATTAATCTTTAAATAAAAACAATATTACTGCCAATGGGAAACATTCATGTTATAAACACAGACATTTGAATATTATAAAGCATAAAACACGCTTACGACGCAATATAACTTTTGTGAAAAAATAAGTTGTGTATAAATCTATTTTAGCTTCATAATAATCATCTAATATATGCATATCTTCTTTAAGAATTAAGAATCAAATACTCGTGTTTTATAAACGTGTTTCGTACAAAAGCTAAAATATACAGTATAGTAAATGAGAATCAAAGAAGTATATTTGTTAAATGATTCATAGAGTAACGATAGGTTCAACGAGAACTAGAACAACGGAAAACCAGTTTTTCATGAGCTACCGATATGGCTATATCGTAGTAGAATACCACGAACCTCCTGAATGAGTAATAGATAGTCTAATATTTAATGCGGTATAATAGACACATTCATTGATAGTGACCTCAAAAATGCGTCGAAATTTATTTTCAATGCCTTATAATCAAGGTGGATGATGTTGGAACCAAACTTTTTATCCTACAACTGTACCGTTTGCAAACTGGAAAGAATAAACGCCCATATTGTAACACACTTCATTAAATTATCGTTCTCGTGGAATATTAAAATATGAACCGCATAATAACCAGGGGCGGATTTAGACATTTTGGGGCCCAAGGCAAACACAGACATGGGGCCCTCTACATCTCTTGTTTCCCTCCTTTTGTCAATCCTTATTAAAAAAAAAGCCCAAGTTGTAACTTTTCTTCAGCAGTTTTCCCACAGCAATGATGTATAGACATCTGGAGTTGTATCTGTAAGAAAAAAAAAAGAAAAATAAAAACACAGAACAACATTCTGTTTTACAGATGTATCCTCTGTAAAATTGTATTTACATAAAATGTTCTCTGTACAATAATATGTATTGTCTATTTTCACAGGGAAGAGGTGTCATTTGGTTGTCATTTAACTTGGTTGTTCTGATTGTATCTTCTATATGGATCTGCTTGCTGCTACATGTTGTTTTTAGACTTCTGTCTTGTGTTACTAAAGTGAGAAGAAACACACAAGACAATAAGTGATCAATCAGTAAATATAACTTACCTTTTTCTTTCACTGAATTTTTCCTGCTCTCCAATTTCTTATCTCTTTGGTCTTTGCCTGTTATTTTCTTCTTCTTTCTTTGGTCTGTGTGTGAGTGAGTGTGTCTGTATTGTCATGTCTAAAGCACTATAATCTGACCTTACGAGCTTTGGCCTCAGCAAATCTTGATATCACTGATTCCATATCCAGTGACTTCCTGCTCGATGGAGAGAACAACTACAGCAGACAGCCGGTCCTGTGACATAGTTGATCTGAGGTACGTTTTGATATGTTTCACTGATGAAACTTCTCTCACCTGAAGCTACTGTAACAGGGAGAGTGAGGAGAAGTCTGAAAGTTATACTCAAATTTGGATATATGTCAAGTAAATTCTCTTTATATATATAGTCAAGCATCTCAAATGGTGTTGAGACATGTGGCGGGAATGACCTAACTGCACACTTAACCTCAAGCTTCAGATCTTCTGCATCAATGTCATCCATCCTTTGCTCTAATCTGTGGCAGTATTCATCCAGCTTCCCTTCCTTCTCAGTGCTTCTCATTGTGTTCTATGAGTAGAGAAATCCATAAAGCTCATAGAAGATTTCCATGTTGGAAAATCTGTTCTCTACTGTGACAAGAGCTGTATCTATTAGACATAGAAAAACTCTCTTTTGAAGAGCTCTTCTGCAGTTGACTGAGTGTTCTCTGTTCCTCATACTCAAACTGTTTAGTTTTTCTTCTCTGACGCACCTCAGGCCAGCTCATCTCCACCTCAAGCTTCTCTGCTACCTCCCTGGCATCTGTTTTCGCAGAATGAAATCCATGACTGCGAAATTCCTGAAGATATTCTTTCACTGCCCTGATTTCTTCTCTAACTGTCTCAACTGAAACAATGGGGCTCTGAAGGATCTTGCTCACTTTGTTTATCTGGAACAACACATTGTGTACCACACCATGGTACTTACCAAAAGGCCATTTCTGCAGCTCCTTGCAGATGCTTTCAGCTGTTGAGACAACATCTGCATCTCTTTTCTCTGTGGCGTACTCCTTTCCAGTTAATGCCTTCACGATTTCAGGCAGCTGGTAGCGAACAGCTTTCACAGCTTCAACTCTACACTCCCACCTGGTTGTAGACAATGCTTTAAGTGTCAAATTCTTGGCGTGTTCTTTGAGAATACTCCAACGTTGAACTGAAGAGCTGAAAAGATTGTAAAGTCGCTGTATCAGCCCAAAGAAGCTGATGAACGTCACGGATGACTTGGCTGCATCACCAACAACAAGGTTCAGTGTGTGACTTCCACAAGAAACATATAACGCTTTGTTGTTAATTTCCAGCACTCTCTTTTGGACTCCCTGCTTTTTACTCTGCATGTTGCTCACGTTATCCTAAGACTGGCCTCGACAATTGCAAAGATCCAATCCTAGTGTTTGTAGTTGGCCTAAAAATGTCTCACATAAGCCTTTTCCTGTTGTGTCAAGTGCCTGAAGAAATCCAACAAAGTGCTCATCGATGGAGACACCATTTGATAATTCACAATTAACAATTCGTAGCACTACTGAGAGCTGCTCATTGTGACTGAGGTCTAGAGTGAAGTCCATAATTACTTCATAGTATTTGGCTGTTTTCACTCTCTCTATAATTGCATCAGTTGTACATTTTGCCACAAGGGAAATAAGTTCATTTTGGATATTCTTGCTTAAATAGGTGTAACTTAGCTGTTTTGCTTGAATTCTCCTCAGACTCTTTCGCATCACTGGGTCAAACTGAGCCATTAATTGCACTTGTCAAAGAAAATATCTATTACCAGCCTAAAACAATTTGTCTGAGTGGCCACGAAATGCAAGATTGTGCTCTGCCAGATGGTTTACAATTGCAATAAGTCGTCTTAAAATCTCTTTCCAGCGGTTTACTTCAAGAGCAATTAGATCTTGGTTTACCTGATCTATAGCTGTGTTGGTTTGTAGTTTCTATGAAAGATTGCGCCAAGCATCCATGTTTGTGATGTGTTCTGCTGACCTCTCATGCTGTCTCAAGTGTGCAGAAAGATTTTTCCAGTAAATTAAAACCCATCTGCACTTAGCTGAGTGGCCTTTTCTCGGTTACCAAACAAGCGGCAACAAAAGCACATAACAGTCATTTTTCACTGTACACGAGCCATGACCTCTTTATTTTTCTCCATTCTTCATTTGCAGGTAATAATTGCTATTTGTAAATCTTCTGCCCTCTTGATTTTTAGGATAAATTCTATCCTTGCTCTGAACTGGGCCTCTCTGCACTATTGAGCAGCGCTCTTTGTCAGTGAAATGTTTTGGCCAGAGTGCTGGGTCATCTTCAAGTCCAAGTGTAACACATAGATCAGAATGACTGCTAGTACTCATTAGTTGTTCATTGGAATTGTTGTCTTTATCGTTATAGTCGTCGTCCTCATTATTATCATCACTGTCACTGAAAGTGAACGCGGATCTTTCGTTACCTGCAGCTGCAGTTGAAGGATCCTCCTCATCCTGTAAAATTGCCGCGCATGTAACTTTAGCAGCAATATCGCTTGAGCAGCCTGGGATAGCACTGTCGGCGCCGGCGGCAATGGGTAGCTCCTCCACGTAAGTAACAATGCTAACATTGTCCGCTGGGCCGGGATTCACAAAAAAGTTTGTTAACTTCGGCAATTTTGCTCAAAACTTTTTGCTTGCCTCCTGTTTCTTCCATTTTTTCAGCACCGCTTGGGTAGCTTCGCTTCATTTTTACTTTCCACACTCTCTCTAGTCTGTACACTCTGTCTATCTTCTTCATCAGTTTTTTGGCTCAGTACAGCCTTGTCACTTTCGCAGATGCGCAGTAAGTGAAATAATTGAATAGTCCAATGTCGTCAGGTGTGGGGGGCTCCTGTCTGCAGTACTAATGATTTGATGCCTATTTTCGCAAATGGAGTTTTAGAAATATATATTTTGCAGGAAGTAAAAAAAAATAAAAATCTTTAAGAAAGTTAATGGGGCATTTTGGGGCCCCTAGGTAGCTCGGGGCAAAGGCAATTGCCGACCTTTGCCTAATGGTAAAGTCCGCCCCTGATAATAACCGTCGATTTCCGGTTTTTCTTAAATTTCGACTGTTAAACTAGATCTCACATAGAGAAAATTATTCGGTTGCTTTTGTCCTTGAAGACACACCTTATGACAAAAGCTCACATTATTCAATGTTCTCAAGAAAAATACAAACGTCTTTATCTTATACTGAACCCCTAACAACATTTAAAATACGAGAAGTTAATTTTTGTATAAAATACATAAAATTAAAACTCAAAGATGACGAACATCCTGAGCCCTTTTCGAATTATTTTTCAAGGGTATGGTTTAATAAGAGTTCAACCCTCATTATGATATCAAAAGGCGTAAATAGATTATATATCGCACAATGGATTAAAAACAACTATGAACGATTTAACTGGGTTTGTGATATTTTCCTTAATGCACATATAAATCGGACTGAATTTATTTCTATTATAAAATCAGCATACGTTTTCTGCTGTTAGAAATATTTAGAATTTCAAGAGAATTTAAGTTGAATTGTTTACAACTGAGAAAGATAAATAAATCCATCACTACAAAATTATGATACAGACAAGAAAACCAGTCAAATAATTTAATTAAAAAATATTTTTTCATCATAAATTAAAATACCTTTTTTTTAATTTTCATATTTTCTAAGAATTTCATAGATTCATATGCACATCCATTAAATGTTACTGGGAGAGTAACCTGAATTTTAGATTAAAAATCGAAGAAACATTCAGATAAGAACGAAAAAGTAGAATTTAAACAGTAAAAATATCAAAAATATTTTGACTTTGTTGATAAAATTCATACAAGGAATTAATTTAAGTGAAATCAAAACAATCCCATTCATGAATTTTATGATTTCATGATAATAAGATTTGTCTTATTCTTATTAAATTATTCACAATCATAACATTTTGCTCAATTTAATCCACAAAATACTTTAAAATTTATGTTGGAACCAAAATTATAAAATACTCTGCGTATCACAATGATCATGAATATCTTATTATATAAACTGGAAACACTATTTAAAGATGAAACAAAGATATGTTAAAATATAAAACACAAATTTGAAAAAAATAAACATCAATAAATATTATTATTATTTAAAAGTATCGGACATATAATATTATACTGAGTTTGCGCTGAACATTATTATTGTATCTAACATGCGAAATTTTCATGAAAAATTGATTTGATATATCATTTATTCTAGTGTTTATATATAGATGAGCGAATCGATTATTTTTTATAATACATAAAGTTATTTATTAGAATTGCAAACTGATAGAGCATGATTAATGCTTAAATACGCTTTTTAAAGATTTAATTTATCATTAAGCTCATATAACTATAATTTTTGTATATTTTGTGTGGAATTTATCTTTCGCGTATTTTATTGATGTTTTGACAGTCTAAAAATAAAAATATACTTTTAAAGTATAAATTAGCTTTTTCTACATTGTAATTGCATTATTTTTACCTTAAAGACTAAATAAAATTGATTTGAACATAATTTATGTTAGAATCTAACATAAACTAGATTGAAAAACAACTTTAATGCCGTAATAAAATTTATGTGAATAAATTTTAAATTTAGTAATACATAAACGATCAACTGCTTCTCAGACTACGATTAGCCTGCTTCTTAATTTAGATGTTTACGCACAATTTATCTTTTGATCGTAATGAAGTGAAAAAATAACAGTATACTCAGAATATTATTTATATGATTTTGTTCAGATAAGAGATTTCAATTTTATATTTTGCGCATTAAATTTATTATACTAGATATTTAATAAAACAATTGTTATGTTAAATTATTTACTGCCAAATAAGTGCAAGATTATAATTAAAATTATCTTTTTAAATGTTGAAAGTGGAAAAAATATTTACATGATCAACGTTTTATTTTACAATTCTGTTTCAAGATGCAAAATCGAAATCACACGTTTCTAGAAAACAGAGTGAAAACATAATGGTATTTACAACGATAAATTAATTAATAAAAGAAAATTAGTTATATTTACGTTATTAGGGCAAAATTTAAACGAATAAAAACTGTATCATGCAAGTAAACTCAGACAACAAGTATTTCATCTCTGTAGAGTTTTTAACTAAGATATTGGGCGTGTATATTTGTCGTTTATGAGAGTTCGGCCAAAAATATATTTCTTCAATATCTTTGATATGCATGTAAAAATTTATAAACAAGAATAACTAAAATCACATACATACTTGTAAAATCATACAAAGAAAGTAAAAATAAATGAGATGATGCTTTTAAAGATTTTCAAGATAACTCAATACAGAATCATAAATGGTTTTATGTAAATTGATTCATTAGTTGTTAAACGAGATTCTGTGAATCTATCTTCAAATAAAATCACAATATATGAAAAATATCTTGATCATACGTGTCTTAGACGTCTCTTTTGTTTAAAATAAAATCCATGATAAATATTTCTTAAATATCTTACTTTAACCAATTCATGTTTAATTTAAAACTTTAATTGATATTTTATGATCAACTTCAAAAATATTGAAAATACGTTATTTATGTTCTTTGTAGAGCTATTACGAGCCAAAACTGTTTTTTTATATGTCAAATGATGTTATGTTCGTTTTACACCCTTCAGAGCAGCTATGGGGATACATATTGTCGTTCTACTCATCTTTCGAGTCTTCCTCATACTCTATTTTTCAAAATTAGGTTTAAAGTAGTGTTGAACCCTTACTCACATCGGATTAGATCGACCGGGTTGTCGGGGAATTTGTTCATTTGTAAAAAGGCATATATCTGAATTTGGTAATAAATAAACAGGATATCCCTCTATATTCAGTCAGGATAACTCATTATCTTACGTTTTATTAAGTGGTCGCTCTAGCGCTCACTGGTCATCACCATTGAGTTGAAATATGCTCAAAGTATTGATTATAAAGATCATGATATCGATCAACAAAAAGCGACATTTTGATACATGGAATTATCTTTAATACCTCAATTAAAAATTTTGTTCATAATATGTGAAATCATTGAAAATATCAATAAATTTCATAATTTCAAATGAAAGTATGTTATACTCATTATTATCCACTTTTTAAAATATATCTTCAAATACACAAATTAATGATATCTGAAAAACAGCGATACAATTTTAATTATATTACAAAATTTATACAGGTTAATAATGAATTTTCAAATATTTTGTCAAATAAAATTTAATTAATTTATCTGATACAGAGATTTATAATCTAATTAATCGAAGGAATGCGAATAGGATTAAGAGACTTGGTCAAGGCACATAGTACTCTTATCTCACAACCAAATAAAACATTTTAGGCATGATTATGTTCGGGCAATTCTTTAAATGAAAAAATAAAATGATAATAAACTATTGTTTCGTGGTTTTTCAGTTAAAATTAAAGTTACTGAATTTAGTTCACTTTTAAAATATATCATTTACATATAAATTTCAACAAATTTTAATAACAAAACTTTTCCAACAATAACTACGCGACATTACGATATCATCCGTTAATAGACGACGATAGAATGATGAAAAAGATATATATTCTCCTTTTATTTTTAATTGATAGATCAATTGTTTATTCCCCTCATCTCAGAAAAGATAAAATTGAAAAGATATATCAAAATCTTTATTTAAAACGTAAATCTACAGAACATGATTCAACTGCGAAGAAGGTATCAATGGACATATCTCAAAGTCAAACTCCTGTTCAAAACTTCGGTACTCTAGATGCAATGACAGTCGATAATGACGTTTTACAATCTAGTTTCACAGAAAGAATGACCATGAAGAAAAATCATAAATCAAATATTTCGCCGAGATGTAAATTATATAATAAAAAGTGTAATGAAAAAAGGAAGAGACTTTTGAGATTATTTCAAACATATAGACCATCCAAATACGATTTTTTTTCACCAATTGATTTTCTTGCATTAGAAAAGAACGGATCTGAATCCATATGCTCGGTGGGTTATAAAATTCGAGATACCACGTGTAACTTACATAGACCTAAATACTTCAGAACGAGAAAAGTGATATCGACAATTGGAAATAGAGAGCCAAAGATAACTCTGACTCCTCAATTATTACCACTAACTTATAAACATGAAAATGAGTCTGGAAGATATCCGGGATCTCAGTTGTGTTGTATTCGTGATTCTACTGACTACTTTTTAATAGACACTAGTTTTAGTAAGATAAGACATTGGAGGTGTTCTCAGAAACCATCGGTAAAAATTATCAAAGAATTCGATCAAGAAAATTATTTCGGTCATTTAAAATCAACTTTAAAAGATCAACATGAAACCAAATTTCTAGATGGAGTTTTGACTGAGTTAAGTCTTTTATCTCACTTCGAATACCATGCGATTTTGAATAGAAATCGAAAACTTAGTGGTGTCTTACTTCAGCAGTTAATTGGAAACTTTAGCGAATTTTCGCAAGCTATGCAATATCTCTTTGAAAAACATCACTGGAATAAAACTCAAATAAATCCTCAACTATATAAAGATATTCAAGAACTCATGTTTAATTTGAGCATGAAAACATTTGCAGTACTTTTTTCTTATATAAGGAGCTCTGTACAACATTCTTTCCACATAAAAGGAAGACAATTATTCGATGTGGAGTACTTATTGATCATTTGTACCTTCAGAAATTTAAAGCAAAAGGAAGATATATCGGAATAGTATTTTTAGATATTTGTATTTTAGAAAAAAATCAAAGGCTACATATATGATATTTACAAAGAAATGGTCATGAGTGAGAATAACGAAAATTGATTTCGTTCTTTATTAAATAATTGACAATTTTATGAAGTATATTTTTGATATATTTTCAATTTTATTTGTTTTCATCTTTAAATACTTAAGATATTTAAGATTTCAAATGTATTCTCAAAAAATTGGTTTGTTGATCTTTATTCTTAGATTCATAAATAATAAATTCATGATTATTTTTCAAAAATAAAAGATTTAGTATTTTTATCTTTTAGAAAAGGGTAAACATAATAGACGAGTCAAGATTAAATTTCATTTTTGCCTTAACCAAAATGTTTTCCGTTGCTTAATTTCATTATTTATAATTTTTTTTACCTTTTTAACTGTCAATATGATCCTCTGTTTCAAATGACAATTGATATTTTTGCTTGATATTTATAGATTAGCCATTAAAAACATAAAAAAGTAAGTTTTCTCAAAGTCAAATTTTTCTATTTTTATATTTATCTGATGGAATTTTATTTAATAAGTATGTATTATATTTCATTATCTTTGAAATAAACTAACAACGTATTTTGATTTGAATTTTACCAGCAATAGTTGTATTATACGTCTTATTAAACATTGTACTCTATTTTTGATCTTCGATAAGCATTAAATTATTAAAAAAATGGAGATCTCTTCAATTAAATTTTAAACAGAAAACTTTATCTCACTTCATAATAACTCTCAAGAGTGATTGAGTTAATGGAATTTAACGATTCTACAGATGAATTATTAGAATGCAATGTGATATGATTAAAGAGATAAGATCTGGTTTTTCATATTTTTAATATCAATAAGAAAGAACAACAAAAACGCAAAGTTTTTATGATATTAATGTTTATCTTTAAAAAATGTTGTGCCACGAGAAAATATCGAATGATAAATGGGTAAAGAATAAAAATTACAAATTACATTAAATATACGTGTAAGATATTCCTATGTTAATGAAGAAAAAAATCTCGAAATCACAAAAAACTTTAATTTTACTTGAACTTATTCATATCAAAATCATAAATCAATTTAACTTCTTGGATGATTCAAAAAATCATATCAAGACGATAGACATAAAAGATGATTGAATGGAATACAAGAACATGACATGACATTAACCTTGAATAACTTATTTGTGAAACTAGAAAAGTCATTCAAACAAAGATAATGTAGATACCATACATTTAATGAGAAGTAATCTCATTCATACGAGATATTGTTAAACGAATTTAAGTAAAATCATTTTGAGTGTAAAAAGACGCATATTAAACTGATAAACTTCCTACTTATACGAAATATAAAAGAAACTTTGAAATGAGTCGATAATCTTGTGAATTATTTTGTAAAATCACTTTTTCTTTTGAACTGAAACAAGATTTTGGATAATTATCCTGCATTCACGTTGTTTATCAAATTTGTGAAATTACGAAAGCATTTGTTTCAACTGTTTAAAATTAATTCATAATTTAATTTATTTTTTAATTGTTAACTTGAAAAAAAGTGAGGAGTGTATGTTAAATCAAATTAGAACGCTATATAATAAACTCTTTAAGATATTTTATAATAGTATATTTTATCATTATTATTTAAGCGTTATTGACGAATTAACTCAAATTATTTAAATCACAAAAACTCAATATTTTTGGGGTATAACAGAAACTAAGAAATCAAAAATTTAACAAACTAAAATAAGGCTTACTTCTCTTTTTGATCTCCCTAAGACATTACTTTCTTTTATGATTCAATCATTTTTTATGACATGATAATTTGTCGCATAATTCTATTTGCATTTTAACGGAAAGTTAAACTTCATTTGAGGATATAATCTCATTACTTTTAAAAATATCATTTTTATATCTCAACAAATATCACATTTCTATTCTAAAACTGAAAAACCTTTGACATTACATATTTTAAAAATCTGAAATCAATCATATTGTTAAAGTCGGATTCGTTATTTTATTTTGAATCATAAAATTGATTTAAAATTTTTTATCGGTTGGACAGAATATAAAAAAATTCATCTTTCATTCTATAATTAATGATTTTAGCAATATATTTAACCTAGGATATATGTATTTACTGTGACATACTGATATCTCATTAAAATATGACAGTTTTTTTAAACTACACATAAGACAAATTATTCTCTCAATAGTTAAACTTTTTATATCTCATAATAATGCAATGAAAATATATCAGAAATGTTTTTTAAATTTTAATATTTATATTTTATGAAAATAAATAAAACATAAATTTATTATCGCAAAAACATTAAAAATTCATCAAGAAAAAATATTCGAATTCCGATTAAAACACAATGTTTGTTATCTTACCTGACAAGAAAACTTTATCAACAAAGAATTTCCAATTGCACATTTAATACTTAACAACTTTGATGACACAAAAATTAATCAATAACTACAACACACTTTTAACATTATATATTGAAGGAAATCCATGATTCACAAAGCTAATTGACACGATCGAAAATTATGGAAATACGTTTTTGTTCAAAATTGATAGGAGTTGAAGAACATCATTTTTAGGTCTTAGATATACATTATTTAAATGTTGATTTTATTTAATTTTACTTTTAGATATTGTATTGCTTTCGATCAATCTCGAAAGTAATCGATCAGCTTACAAGGTAATTCTTAATTCAATTTTTTATATTTATTACCATGTCTAAGTGTATCCGGAGAGATAAAATCGTAAAACTAATCAAAAGATTCTCTTAAAATTAAATTTAATGTTCATCTGAAATAAGTGATATTAAATAGATTAGAATGTTTTCAGAGTCGAAATTTTTTAACATCGAAACAGTTGAAGGTTTAAAATACTTCAAAAACTTTGGATGATCACGACATCTGTTTTTTGAAACCGAAATCATCATCTCTCGCGATTAATTATTCAGTTCCTGCATCATTATTATCTTTCAAAACTATTATGAGATTTAGATTCTCTTCTTATATCCTAATCATCACTTCTGTTTAAAATCTCTCTGGATTTTTTCTTTATTCTTCCGGGAGAGTTTGTAACCTATTCTTATGTGTCGAAATTCATTCGATTGAGATTGTCAAATTTAAAAAAATTGGTAACGGGTTCTTTTGTAAAAATCGTATATAAAGTGTTTTACAACAAACAATTAACACACTTTTTTATATGTTATTGATATTTTGAAATGTTTTTTGACTTTGAAGAACTTGTGACAATACTAGTTATAGAATTTTGACCTTAAGATCACTCGAAAAAATAACTGTAATCTCTTATTATTTTTTAAAACATTAATTTAGGACATTCTTTTCACTTTTTTTGTTGATCATTTTGGAATGATACCATCTGAAACACATGGATGAGATTGAAAATTTAATGAAAAATATCCCCCCATCCACTTTAATTATTGTATTGCATTACTGTTTGGGATTAAATACATATGATTGATTAAAAATTGTAAGACAGATCAAATATGTCATCATGAGTCGAAACATATCGTATTTAAAACTTGTAAATCGTAATGGAGGAGGATTATCTGTTTTAATTCGTTTTACACCATCAAAAAAATTCTATTCATTGCGTTTTATCAAATATTTTTGAAAAATGAATTGAATTATCTCTAAATTAAATATATGAACATTAAATAATTTAGGATCTGATATTGTTCGAATACCATAACCATAAATTGGTAAATTTATGATTATTTTATATAATTTATGTTGTTAACATCCATCTAACTTAAAAAACATCAACTTAATCATAGGCTATGAGATTAAATAGATAAGTTATGTTAACTATTTTTATGCCATTTGATGCAAATGATGAAAAAATCATATATATCATGGAATGAAAATGTACTTTTATTTGTGATTTATGTTTTTTTTATGGGAGAGTTAAAGTATTTTAATATTTTATCATAAGAAAATACGTGAAAATTCGGTTAATTGTTTATAGACTTAAACATTATTTCTTGTGATTTCATTATATAAAAGCTGATTGGTTCTTTGAATGTTATTTTTCAGTAAAAACTTGACATAACAATGTCCATATAATTTACCTTAGTTGAGACTGGCTTTTCAGTAAAATTACTCTTCATTTCATATTTCTAAATGATAAATTAACCATTCAAGCTAATTATTTATGACTTTATGTTTTGTTAAAAACATTTATATTCTGTAAGTAAGTCATATGTTTTACCTAATTATGTGAAAAGGATTAAAAAGTAACTCTCTAAATTCTTTGAATATACTGTCCACGTACATTGGTTTAACTTTAAAATGGCTGGAATTAAGAAGTAATTCCAATTTAATGATTATAAATACACGTTAAATAAAAAATTTTAAGATATAATTTACAATAAGTGTTAAATGCGAAAATTACAATCGTGCTCTGTTATCTTAATTGAAAAGGAAGACAATATTACTGCCTAAGGGAAGCAGATATCTGATAAAACACTGAGATTTAAATACATAAAACACGATAGGTACCAAAAATACTGTTTTTGATAGATTAGTTTTTTGATAAATCTTATCTTTGCTTCACTATCCTCATCAAATATATGAATCTGTACCTATTGAGTAAAAACTAAGATACATATCGTATCTTTACGTTTTCAGAAAAAAGCTAATTATTCAATATGGTAACAAGGAATAGAAATTCCAAGCATGTTAAAAATGCATAACGCAACCGAACCTTCAATGAATACGATAAACAACGAAAAACCATTTTTATAAGGTATTGTTATGGCGATACCAGCTGAGAGTACCAACAATTTATGATATGGATAACAGATGAGTGTGAAACTTTAATGTTCCAAAGATGACAAACTTTCATTATATGTTACCTTCCGAGGTGTGCCATCATCGCTTACTCAATGCCTTTTAACCATTTTGCATGATGTTCGAACCAAATTTGTAATTCCTTCATTTATTCATTTCTTACGCGAATGAACAAAAATATGTTTTGTCAAGTTCAAAGCTAAATTTTCGGCCACGTGACATAAAAAGGAAAATCTATATGATCAAAGTTGATATCGCATATACTTTAATTACGGTAGTCGAACAAGAATTTGCATATCGTCCGAACAATCTATGGTTATTTTCATAACAAGAATACTTCAAAATGAAACTTTACAAAATTCAAGGTATGCAAGGAAAAACAGGTAAAATAGTGTCTTATATTGAGCTTTTAAAAATACATAAAATCTAAAATCTTTTATTTGGAACAAATTACACAAATGCTTAAATAGATAAGGCGAACATCTAAAATCATTTTATAATTATTTTTCAATAATTTGGTTTTTAAAAGATTTCCAGCCTTCTCTATGAAATAAATAAATATATATGTGTGGAGATTATCAAAGTGCAAGAAATATTAAAAACTTCTAAATATGATGTAAAAGTATGAATGATATTTTCCTAAATTCGTATATAAATTAGATTGCATTTAATTTTGTTTTCAAGCAGATTACTTTTTTACTCTTTGAAATATATAAGCTCAAGAAAATGTGAGTTAAATTGTAAATAACCGAGAAAGATAAGTAATATCTTCACTTCTAGATGATTAGCTAGGAAGGAAAATAATCAAATTATACTATTGAACTATTATTTTTCTTTTTAAATGAGCAAATGTTTTTTACATTTTACAAATTTTAGGAGAATTTTTGAGTTTCATCTTCACTTGGGGAGATATGATCTTTACAGTAACCTGAATTCATGATAAAATCTTAAACAAATGTTCAGATTAGAATTTAAAAATAAAATATCTTAAATATGATTATTATTTTGAAAAATTGAAACAAGGAATAATATCAAGTGAAATCAAAACCATTTGATGCATGAATTTTATGATTTCATGGTTATAAGATATTTCTCGTTCTTATTAAATTTTTCTAAATTTTAAATTTATGCTAAAATTAATTCAGCAACCATAATTTTTAATTAATCTGGGGTAATGAGAGTATGAATACATTTAGATTTAAAATGAATAAATTCGAAAAAGTTAAACAAAGTTCTGTGAAAATATCAGACACGAATCAATGAAAATAAAGTTAAATATTACTAATTTTCAAAGAAGAATCGAAAATTTATATTGTATTGATTCTGCTTTAAACATAATAATTGTATGATAACCAAAGAGATTAATTTAATCATTGAATTGATTTGATCTATCATTGATTTTCATTTTTATTGAGAGAAAGGAAAATTGAGTGTTTTGTCGTAGTATATTGAGATAATTCTGTGTTTTGTATATGATAAGATATGGATAAAGATATAAATACTTTTGCATCAAATTTCCATAACCTTTAAACTCACAATAGTCTTGTTTTTTGTAACTTCTGGGTAGATTATATCTTTTTTATTTTAAATTGATAATTTTACAGCTAAATATTAAAAATAATACAATATATATCACGTAGATTTGTCTACATTGTAATCGTATTAATTTTCTAATTTAATATTAAATAAAACTAATTCAAATATAATATTATTAAAATAATTTTCTTCTAAACTAGATAGTTAAAGATTTGATGACGCCATAAAATGACGCGCATAAATAGTACGATTAAAATTAAAATTTAATTATCACATTTTTGTTACATAAAGATTAATTTGTTTCGTAAAAAGAAATTTTATTACATTTTAACTGTAGTTTACAAAAAGGTGCAAAACTACCGAAATATTCAACGAAAATTACAAAAATTAAATATTTTCTCTATGAGATATAAATTTATATTTAGCACATATATCTTAACCATGTTTTTACTACAAATTCAATTTTATAACAGTTATATCAAATTATTCAAGGGTGAATATTTGCAAAGAATCAAAGGATAATCTTATTATTTTGAATATGTAAAAAATATTATATGCTGATTATATTTTTACTTTATCTTTCTTTTTGATATATTTTATAGAATTCGTAATAATAGATAAAATAATGGTAAATTAGCATTGTAATTATGTCCATAAATTTTGATTGATCACATAAGAATTGTTATTTAGACTTTATAAGAAGAAACATTATTACGACTAATTCTTTTTATGTTAGTAAATGTATACAAGAATTATTCCATTTTCTTAAAAAGGTATTTAACTAATATCCAAAGTATGTCAATGTACATGATGAAATTTCACTCAAAAATAAGATTCTTCAATATCTATGTTTAACATTTTAAATTTATTAACGAGGATAATCTTTAGGTTTTCATAGATGTATAAAAATACAATTGATTTTTAAAATACGTGGTGATTATTATTTAGATTTCTTTGAGACCAAAATTTAAAAAAAATCGTCAGCAATTTTGAATACATCGCTTTATTAGTCTTTACACAGGTATCAAGGAATTTTTTCGTGAAACAATCAGAAAAAATTAAATCACACATTATCAGAAATATCTTTTAGAGACCATTCTTAGAATTCTCTCGTATTTTTAAAAGATCAATAATAAAACATTTATAATAAATTATTTTTTATTATCTAATTCAATTTTAAAAGTATTAGATGGCCAAAAAATTATGTTAGAAAATCGTGATTCATTATTTTGAAGAGAACCTATAAGACAAGCCTTTCCTTTTATCTGTCGTAGAACGTGATGTTCGTTTCTTGTCTTTCAGATTGGCTATCGTTAAAAATTTTGTTGTTGTGCTATTATCTTAGGTCTGCATTATTCGCCAAGATTTTATAATTAGGTGTAAAGTAGTTTTGAACCTTTAATATATTTTCAACTAAAGAGCGACTGTGTATTCATGGCATCGGTTCATTTGAAAAAAACGTAAATTCGCATCTCATAACAAATGAATGAAGATCCCACCATACACAGTCAGCATAACTCATAATAATACATTTACAACAGTGATCGCTCATGTGCTGATCGGTCTCTCCCATTTAAGTGTAACATATGCTCATTATTGAGTATAAAGCTCATGAAATCGAGCCTAAAAATTGATACTTTGAAAGGTAAATTTTTCTAAATAGCCTTTTTAAATATTTTGTTGATAAGTTGTGAAATCATTTAAATATCAATAAATTTAAATATTTCTCATCATAGTATACTCCGTTTCGTTTTATTGTGTTATTTTATTCTTAATATTCATGATGAAAAAAAATATTTTCGAATAACACGGTCACAACATTTATTATCTTACCACATTTAAACAGCCTAATAATTAAATTTAAAGTTTTTTGAAAAATATAATTTTATTTATTTATCTGAAAGAAAGATTTATAATCTAATTTATCGGAAGAATAAAATAGATTAAGAGACTGGGTCTAGTAACTATGAGCTATAATCTTATAATCTAACAAAAACATAAGACGTTGATAAGCACGATTATGTTCACATTATTTTGTAAACATGAAATAAAAAAAATTAATTATTGTTTTGCAGTTTTCAGTTAAAATTATTTCTATTTAATTAAGTTCACTGTAAAATATATCATAAACATGTAAATCTCTTTATGATTTTGATTTTAATTAAACTTTTAAAATAATAATCATGCTACATTACGATAACATCCTTTTATAGGCGACCATGAAATAATTTTAAAAGTATATTTTCGCTTCTTATTTTTGATTGATCGATCAATTGTTTATTCCCTTGCTCCCGGTAAAGATAAAATTGAAAAGAAAAATCAAAAATTCTATGTAAAACGTATACCTACAGAATATGATCTATTTATCAAGAAGCTTGACGTAACAGTTCGCCGAATGAACAATTCACCGACATAATAAAATAATTTTTAACCCCAAAAAATGAAAGGAGAACAGTGGTAAAAAAGCGAAAAAGGACACGAAGTTCTTACAGTTTCTGGATTCATTTTCAGAATTAAAAAACGTACAGCCAACGGTAAGTGTTATTAGGGGTGCAAGAAGGAGGCCTGCGGTGTTACTGCCACCACTCTAAACCAAAATTTAGTGAATGTCAGTGAGACGCACCTTCATGTAAACGATGAAGAATTCGTTATATCCTCACAACTGCTGTCTAAGATCAAGGAGATGGTTTCCTTTGACCCCTACAGACCGGCACAAGACATGTATGACTGTGCTAAAACCGATCTTGTTCGGTCTTATTCTCCTGATGTTGCTGCTCCCTTGCCCTCGTTTGACACTCTAAAAGTTTCGATCTATAGGTGGAAAAAGGAAGTAGCACCAATGGGAATTGCTCTTGATAGTGCTTCCTTTAATTATGACTTCTTCCGTCTATCTGAAAGTGTCAACATGTTATTGCATGTTTCATTTGGAGAAGATGCGTTGGTTGTTTTAGGAGATTCCACTTTCATTGCACGATTCACAAACGTACGAAACCGTAGTATTGTAATGGGTGGGACTTATAAATCCTCTTCAACTTCATTCTTTCAGCTTTACATCTTGCACGGTGTCTTTTCTGGTCAAAGTTTTCCTCTTATTTACTGTTTTATGAACAGTAAATCCCAGGTAGCATACACTCAAATGCTAAATATCATTAAGGAGAAAATTTCTGAGAAGAATATCGATTTTCTCTTCGACAGATTCAAATAGACTTTGAGAAAGCTGCCTACAATGCAGCTCTTGAGATTTTCCCCGGAGCAGAAATTCGTGGTTGTTATTTTCACTTTGGACAAGCTTTTTGGAGGCGAGTTCAAAGCTTAGGGTTGACTGTTTTGTTCCATGAGGACTATAATTTTAGGCGTTGTGTCCAATTATGCTCTGCTTGGCCTATAATCCCATTGGAAAGCATTGATGCGGCGTGGGATTATATTCTACAACTTTGGCAAACAGGTAATCCCGCTTTTAACGAGCTTAAAACGTATATCGAAAAAATTGGCTTTTACGAGCAGACGACAGCCAATTCAGCAGGCATACCTGGAATCATTTTGGTGATTAACGTGGACGAACAAATAATGCGGCTGAAGGTTTCCATGCGAAAAATAATTAAAAAATAAATTAAAGCACGGCAAGCTTTTGGGAAGTAGGTTCCATTTAAAAACAAATTCAAATTTACACAAATATTGAATTGAGAAGACTTCTTGGAGGGGGAAGACAGAAGGCTAGGAAGAGGATCTATGTCTTGCAGGATGAAAAAATCAAGAGATTGTGGGATTTATAAGAGAATAGATCGTTAAATCTACATGAACTGCTTGAAGAACTTAAGGATTCAATAAAATTGCTTGTTTAATTCAAAATTATGTTCATAGTTAGTTATATAATTAGATAATTTATTTAAAAGTATGTGACTATGGGCGTTAACCGTTAAAAATTACAGTTTATGCGTTGTAAAAATTTCTTTTTGTTTTGAAAAAAGAGGGGTTAAAAATTATTTGATTTTGTCGGCGAATTTTTATTAAGGTAATCGTACCCTAACCGATTTCGCCAGTGAATTATTCAACCTGAGGAATTTTAAAAATGACTGATTTTCTATTTCTTTGAAAAGAAGTGGAAATTCAAAACATCTCTTCGTATTTTCCTTAAATAGTAACATTTTCATAACTTTGTTTCTGCGGCAGTAATAATTCTCAATAATCAATCTGAGCTTTGACATGCGCAAGATAAGTGGTTCATTTTGATATCTCATTCTTCATCCCTCTTAAGATTTTTTGAATTGGTAACGATTATACTCATGATTAATACGTTTCCATCAGAATTTTTATATTCTGACCATTATTGCTTTCTGGCATCCAGCTTGAATCATCCAAAGTTCAGTCTGATTAAGTTGAACCTATTATTTGATTGATATGTTGAAATGTCGTAAAACTAGTTATTTTCACTGAAATCTAAAAAGTTGATGGTAATTAATTATGGTTTTGGTCATCCTTTAAATTATAAAATAACTTTTAGGAAAGTTTATGACTTAAGTACATAAGTTTCTTGGTCCTTTAAAATAAACAAAGAAGAAAAAATAAAGTATAATTTCGGTAAAATTCATTTTGAGAAGACATTCTGCTCCATTATCGGATTCATATAGTTTATTTAAATTTTGAAATAAAATTCAAATATTTATTTTTGGCTCTATCAATTTTTATCATCCTAAATCTCTTGACTCTAAACAGACCGTGTTCTGCACAAATTTTAACATAGTAATCGAATTCTATCATTTTGTTAAATTGATATAGACTTTAAAATTTCTTATTTTTATGCAGATCTCATTAAATTGAGAAAAGTTGACAAATGGTTTAGAAAATTGATTTCTTTGGTTGCGCCCGCGCTGCACTTGCGCGGGGATCTACCGAATTAACACGCCCACAATCTCATTATTGGTTTATCTGTTCGCAAGAAAGATCTAATCGTTATCAAAATAAATAATAAAGTACTTTTTTGGTTTCATTTAAATTTTTTCCTTTTCCTCCGATCCCGATCGTAGAAATTCAATTTTGTCACGACTAAAGATTACTCAAAGTGATGGCTGGCACATTAACTGTTTAAACAAACGCGAACTTATTCATTATTTGATTTTCAGATTCAGGTCATTGGAAACTTATTAAAACCTTTACAGTTTTACCCCATAAATTTTCAGTTTTGAGATATTCATTCTCAAAATTTTTGGCTAAATGGGACGCCATTTTCTTAAAAAATAATAAAACTGAAAATTATCTAGATATTAAAAATAAAATATTTTGATGTAGTTAATTTAAGTGCGTGAGTATTTCTTCTAATCATTTAAATGATGTATTTTATTGAGTACGCGCATAATATGAAACTAGGTAAGTTAGTAAGTAGCGTCGTCTTCTTTTTCTGACCAGACGCCTGTTTTGGTTACTTTTGTCAAAGATTACTCATCAAGGGCGAATTTTGTTTGATCTGGATTTTAACCATAGTTTTATTTTATCGATAGAAAATTGTGAAGTGGATTATACGCGTCACTGCGATTTCAATAAGTGTCAGTTATTTTATACGGAAAAATAAAAAGTGATTACAATAATGAGTAAAATATTTTTTTAATCTACAAAGCATAACAAGTTCACATTTTCATGTTTTCAAAATTATTCCCGTTTTTGATTGTTGACAAAGTTAACAAATATAAGCCTATACCCTACTATGCAATCTTTTTTTAATATTTACTTATTCATAACGGTAAAATTGTTGAACATGCGTTTTTAGAATTATAATTTCAGAATATGTAAGATTTACAAGACGATCGCAATTGATTATTTAACATAAATTTTTAAACCTCTGGATTATCGCAACCTAATGAGAATTTATGTGCACTTTCTGTCTTTCCATCTACACACAACACCAGTTCTTAATAAGATAAACGAATATAACATCTCGGATATTTTGCTGGTGGCCAGTTCGAACAACTTTGAAAACATAAAATTCTTAAACGCTTTTGAGTTCTTTGAAGAATACAAATACTTGTTGAGAATGATTTTTGACACGTAAAATTAGTTTATAAAGCCAACAAAATTAAAGTTATATTTATATTGTGTGATCCTTTTTACAAAACCAAGTTCTATCAAAAATAAATCAGTTTTGTAAGAAGACAATATAATCAGATTATATCAGGCATATTCATTCATGCTGTTTTCAAATATTAATCCTTTAAATTTAGTTTTTGAGTGCATTTGTTTCACATTATAAATTTTATGATTCATAGCTAGCCGTCATTTGGGAATAAGCTATTTTTTAAGATAATAAATTAAAAAAATTTGTGTTAATAAATAAATTTGGACATGAAACAAAAATTATCTTAACACTTCTTAATGTTATAAATTAACTTGGCACATGAACGGTTATTTTTTATAAATATTGACTTGCAAGATAAGAAAAAGACAATGATGATATCATGTAAACAATTTCATTTATTAACAAAAATACAAAATTATCCTTTTTTCTTCTTTTTAAGATGAGAATTAGGAGTAACTTCGATGGTAAGTGGGTCAGCAATCTCTTCTGTCTCATCGGTATTCTTGCGCTTAAGTGATTTGAGAGAAATGTCACTACTTTTAAGATAGGTAATGATTTCGCTGGTAATCGTAAATAAATTACCCAGAGGGTGTATATTGAGAATATTGGGTTTGGTGCTTCCCAGGGCGTTGAATTTTTTGAACATTAAGCTGTTCCATGATCTTTAAACGAGCATGAAGCTTGTTAAGGGAAATTATTGAAAGTTCGGTCTCAATTTTCTTCTCGCTCAAGGCATCACAACGAACGGCCAGGGCACACTTGGCGGCAAGAGACCGAGAAATCTTGTAAAAAACGATACTATACCTTTCCCTTGCACGCTTGTGTGGCAGAACTCACAAGTTCTGAATGGTAAATTAGACCGTATTTTGGAGTATTTTTTCGAGCTTTAAGTGCACTAAATTAAACAAAATCAAACTTAAAAAGTGCCTTCTCGGCGCCTAGCACCTGGATGGTTGATGAGGGACTTTTTGCTAGGTTATACAGCGACCCTAAATTATGATAATAGAACACCCGTGTGGGCAATCAGGCGGGCTCCTACGAGTTCGCCAACTATTAGAGAGAGGTTAGGGGCGATTAACCTCATTCTTTTTGTGAGGAATTCGACCAATTCTGCCCTTGACTCTGATAAGGTTAGAATCCCGTCGCACAGGAAAATGATTTGTTGCATATCATTATCAGTAATATCAGTGCCCATAGAAACAGTGGCAGCCGACTTTATTTCATCCTCTACCGTTTTATCAACAAAGGGGCTCAAATCGACAGCATGTGCATCATTTTTGAATTTTATAGCCTTTAAAACGTTGATGTAGGTAATGTTATCTGGAACAAGTCGAATGAGCTCAGGGAAATGTAACCCGTACCACTCTCGACACCGCATGATGTGATTGTTGATCTGTTTGTCAAGGTCGTCCATCAAAGTGATTCCTTCATGATCATGTTGTCAACACGCCCAGGGCTGAACTTAAGTTTGTATCGAGAATAGTTGTGTGCCAGTGCAAGCGACATTCGACGAACCTCATCCTCTTCGACACCAGGAATAAGGTTGGCTAGGTTTTGACGAATTCCTCGCACTATTTCAAGCACCATTGGTGAGGTTACGCATTCGATGTTGAAATTTTCCTCATGGTATTATCAAATTACTTTAAGAACGCAACCTATTTTAGGATCGCAAACTGCTAGTTTTGCAACTTTGAGTTCTTCAGATTGCGAAACTATTTTCTTCAGCTTCTTCGATAGCTTTCCCTCGTTGATTCGCTTTTCAACTATATATAGAATGACGGTAGCTCACATTTTAGAGCTTGTTCGACGTCTTTAAATTTTTCAAAATGTGACAATTTAACACTGTAAAATTAATAAGAGGTTACAATTTTTTAATTCTATCTTCGGATTCAAGACAGTTGTGTACATACTCTTCATCGTCTAGTTTTGAAAATTTTCTTATCTATTTATTCATTAAACCCAACATTACCTTGAAAATTGCGAACCCGACAGCTGTCTCTACTAAAACATTCATTGTTATAAATTCTCCTGCGCTTGCGCCTTTATATTTCACTTGCACGTGAGGCTTAAATTTTTTTTGGTCAATATGAACACAGAATAAAATACTTTAGTCTCGCTGTAGATGGTATATTTTATACTTTGTTGAAAATCGTATGTATCGATTTGAATCAAATTCAATTTTATCGAAAAAATCAAAATCCCTGCATTAAATATCAAAATAGCTTCCTTTTTATGAATCTATAAAAGGCTCTTTTATTTCGTTTAAAAATGTTTCATAGTATTGCATTTGATTTAAATTCAAGTCTTCATACATATTTCAAATGGTACAACCGCTTTTAATCATTTGCGTGATAGCTATTTTACTAGTTAAGACGGTGAGAGTAAAAACTTCATATCATAGATTAAAAACAACTAAATCTGTTTAATTTTGTTAACTTAAGTAAAACTTTCGATTGTTTGTCAATTTTAATAAATTTAAAAAAATTTTAAAGTTCAAATAAAAATGGTAATGATACTCTCGTTAATGTTCGTGTTGAAAATGTCTATTTTCAGTTATTTTCGCCTTTTATCATTAAATTTTGCCAGTATACTTCGATTCGATTAGTCCTAACCTTACTCTTTTCAAGGCTTAAATGAGAACATTAACGTCCTTCGTGAAAACTATCTAGAATTTACTGAGGTTATATACTTTTAAATTATTGTTACCTTTACAATCATAAAGCCCTTAAAAATAAACTTGAAACCTTGTTTCTATCCTCAATATTAAATTTTCAACCATAAATACAAACTGAAGCGTCCTGCCAAATATAGAATTCAGATACAAGATATGAAAGTGATAAAACTCATCAAAAATTTTCTTTTTTCTCAACAAGTGGTCACTGTTAACTCTTGTTGTTAAAATTAAAACATTTAGAAAGATAATTTTCACCTTTATTTAGTTGTTTTATTCACATATAAGGTGTCTGCATACTGAATATCTATTTTTGATCACAATAAAATAATAACGTTCGTTTAAAACGTGATATGAGCTTTTTTTAATCTTAGATGAAGAATAGTGATGTTATGTTTTGAGGCAGAAACCCTAAATTTAGATATTCAAGGAGAATCCACTTGCGCTTGAAATATGCGCACAATGGTTTCAATACTTTTAGGATATTTCGATATTTTGATTCTTCCATATCTAAAACTATCTTAATTGGAGAACCGATAGGTCCCATATTTATCCTGAAAATGCATCTTTCCAACACTTTATATTTCTTTAAATTCAATTTCATGACGCTGTTTAATATTGAAGAATTTATCAGTTAAAATTTAATAAATTCGAAATAATGTTCAGCGTTTGTAAGATGAAGTCGAAAAAACCATTCATGAAACCGCATAACATATGATCTTATTTTTTACGTTTTAAGACACATGCTTACTATATTTGTATGTTAAGGATGATAGAAAAACTTAAAAATCAACATTATCTTTGAACATAAATGAATAGGATTTTCTTTATTTTGAAAAATACATAAATATTTTGAGACAAATCAGACGGTTGGCGGTAGATCGTTAACGATGCGGTGTCTGTATATTCCAAAAGAAAAGAAGAGCACTCTCCGCATAAGTTAAACGTGAATAAATATTGTTAATTAAATGAGTTTTCATTTAAAAATTTCAGCTTGTTGAAAGAATCCATGACATAAAAATCCATTTAATTTATGAAAGGATAGTTTTTAACCAAAATATATTTTGTCTACTCTTTTTTTATTCGTTGAATACAAAATTATTCCATTTATTCCAGCGTGTAAAACTCGTTTTAAGATTCCTTATTTTAAATTTCTTTTATTAATTGAGCAACATTGGCGTGAGGTACTTGACTTTTTACATTTAGAATTCTGGTCAATACTAAGGCAAAATTAATAGTTCTCACAACTTTTTCGAAATTCTAGAATCAGATTCCTCGAATTTTATGATATATCTCTGTTCGTAATTTAATCTTCTATATCACTTACATAGAATCGTTCTTTCAAAATATAACAAAAATAAACAGAATCTTACGATAAATTTCGTTGAGTGATTTTTTACAAAATAAATAAATTTTAAAAACATCCCGAATTGGAACAATTGAATACAGGATTAGAACTTTTAATTCACTTTCGAAGTTACAATCAAATTTATGAGTAGATAATCATGATTCTTGAATTTTTTTCAAAGTTGAACACCTAAACTAAAATAAATAGCTGTTTGAATTTTCAAAATTTATTTCAGTACAATAAAGTAAACCCTTATCAAAATTATAAGTGAAATACTGGGTTGAGAATTTTAGTTCATAACATTTTGGTGATTCTTTATAATATTCTTCAAGGGCATTTTTACAAAGAATAAAAAGAGTTTAAAACATTTCCCCATAAATTATTAAAGTTTGATAATACTCACTCTTGGTATATCCTAAGTTCCACCTACATGAATGACCTAAATTTTAGACGAATTTTTTGAAATTATTTTAGGGAATAACCGATCTTTTTTCAATTTATATGCCAGAAGCATGAAGCAAAATACATTTCCTAAAAACCTTATCTGGAAGATATTCGTGCTGGGTTATAATATTTCGATTGATTTTATTTATTTCTTCTTAATGCTGTCGATCCTTTTCAACTATAGCCGATGATCTTGAATTGTTCTGTTTTCTGAAATAATGGTTTAAGGTGAAGTCTCTTTTCTGTGTCAAGCTGTTTTGATATTTTTAAAATTCTCCAACGTGACACTGATCATGCCGCTATTTTGTTTCATCAATAGATTTCCACGAAGAGTGAGGTTGTTTTGACAAGTCCATTTGGCCACACTTAGTAAAGCTTATCTTGAAAGAATATGAATCTGCCATAAATGAACAAACCAGCTTATAGTTGAATTTTTACTCATTAGATTTTCATAAGAATCAAAAATAAAACAAAGCAAATTTTGCTTCTATGAAGAGTACGCATGCTTAAAGTATTTGGTGTTTGCGCGAACTTTCCACGAGGCGTCGTTTCTTTTAACCTCGGGATGATGTTTTTCTATTCGAGCAACCATTTCAGGTCAAGAATTATGCTGGAGGTTCCGTTTCGCCCTTAATTATCGACACAATAAAACCTCCTCTTATATTTTCTCTATTTAACATTTATTCACTACATGACGAAAATAAGATTAAAATGTCACTTTTCTAGGCTTTTAAAGAAGAAATAAAAGTGATATAAATGAGCTTTTTTATGAAAATTATGTTTATTAATTTACGATGATCTAATTTCAAAAAATGTATATTACCATGTTCACAAATATGCGCGCCGATACAGCTTATAAAACTAAAGATTATTGATTGTCTAAACTTCCTTAGTTTATTCAGTTAAAATAATTCTTCAAAGATAAAGATCATCATGAGTTATAAGAACGAGCTCAAAGGTCAAAAATTGAATCTATCTTTGAATGCTATTTTTACTAAAAATGGAAAATTTTTGAAAAGTTCATGAATCACACAAACAATAATTCTGAGTTGGTTGTCAAAATGGAAGTAGGCGATTATTGAGAAAATATAAACCCGATAATTAACGAAGATGATTTAAAATAACCTCAGATGTACCATCAAGTCCATTCGTTTAAAAAGTTGATTAACTGATCTTCAAAACTAGTCCTAACATCCTCTGATAAATTTTATCTCCTTTAATTTCTTATCAACCAAGAACCTAAAAGGGAAAATGTAAGTATTTTTATAGCATTTGTAGCTTTGAACATGGATGATTATTTACTTTGATTTTTCATCCTGAACTTCAATAGTTAAGTTAATTTCATGTTATCTACATACCTTATTCAAGTAAGCTCGAAGATGTCATTTCAACATGCCTGGATCTTGAATGGAAAAAATTGAGCTTTTTAGTTTCATCCTAACTCGGAAATTGGATTATCATCAATGAATTTCAGTTTATGGTGATCCACATTTTCCCCAAATATGAAAGACAGTACTGACATAAATTTCAACCTTAACTGGAACGTAAAACAAACATCGTAACTGGGTAAACAATATTTTTAAAATAATTTATGTTTGACATCAAGGGTAAGGAAACGATACTGTTTTTTTCATCAATCTTTGAAGTAGCTTTACAGAAAGTATACTCTCATTAACCCACTTCTATATTTTTTGAGGTGTTTCGAATATCAAAAATAAACGAATAATATTGAGATTAACATCCAAGTCTATCGTTTTCGAATGGAAAATCAAGGGGGATTAAACCGGTGCAGAACAAGCATAAATTTAACTATGGTGTATATACGCGCTCCAGAGGCGTTGTTTACTTGGGAGTTGTGTCCATATTGCTACGTTATCAGATATAATAAGATTTTCACTCTATTAATACCTACAATTTCCTCGAGTATTTAGTACGGTATTGAATTATTTGAATGAATATTTTTGTGTTTCTCATTAATCATGGAGAAATTTTCATAGCTGAAGTTGGAGCGATCAAATTAAATCACTCCAAAAATATAATTTATCTGAATGCTGAAAATTGCTGTTAAAAACGACGCAAGAATGTAACTTTGATGAAGATTATGGTTAATCTTCGTATGGGCACCGATGATATGTAAAATAAATTGTGATACTTTTGTGCATTGGCACTCATTTAACACAGTATAGCGCGACTTTTTAAATTTATTTAAGGTAAAACTTTCATGTTTTTATTTGAAACTACCTGAGGAGGAAGAGTCAGAGAACGGCCATTTATGATAATATCTCGCGCGTGCCCATATATGAAGAAGTGGATTTTACAAACCTCGTTCCTAAACAGGATGACCTATAAATTTTTCGACTTTATGAGAAGGTCAGTGCAAATCTCTTTTAGATTTTTCTTAAACCAATGAGGTGGTCATGAAAAAAACAACTACCGAGAATCCCGTTATTAGGTACACTACAATTTTTACAATTTCAAAAAAAATTTAAATTCCAATTGATTAGCAACTCAAACTAATGTATAAACCCCCGTTGGCGATTAAAAATTATAAATTCTGATTTTCGAGACGTCGTTTTGTCTCCATAAAACAATAAAGAGGTGATTTATTTCAATGGGATTTAACCGGTGAGGTAGAAAGATTGCCACACGTCAACATGGTATAAACTTTAAAGATGGTGATCTCCAGGATATATAAAAAGATTTTATTTTGAAATTGTTTTTTTTCTTATATGTAATAACTGAATGTATATCTACCAAGGTTAAATTGTATAGTTATTTCAAACAGTAAACAGCGAATTCTGGTATGATGTAGCTTGTATTAATTATGCAAGGAAAAAAGCGATTTTTGTAATTTTAAATTAACAATAGATTTCAGTGTTTAAACAACGATTTTTATGATAAATATGATCAATTGTGATAAATAGATTTCTAATATACTCTTAAACAGGAGTGTAAATAAAAATATTTGCTTTTTGGCTCATTTGACTGAAATCTTGGCAATCTGCAGATGAACGATTTTTCTAGTGGTCGAAAATTGGATACTTTTTGTATTCTTCATCTTGTAGAAGAGCTTGAATTCCGTATTTGTCGTATTCTTTAAGTTTCTTAAGTTCCGGAATCCAAGGATTTCCCGTCAACACAAACACACCAGTTGGAGTGAGAATGGGTAAAGTAGCTTAGTGGTACACCGGAGTGTTACAAATCTCAGGGGGAAGCGATTCAAGTTTGTTGTTTTGAATGTAGAGCTGGCTGAGTTTTGAAAGGCTCCCGAACTCGGGGGGAAGAAATTCAATAATATTGTTCCTAAGGGACAACTTTTGTAAGGGTGACAACTCACCGATTCTAACAGGCTCAAGTTCCTGATTTCGGAAGGAATGGTGGTTATTCTGTTATCGCTCAGGTACAGGGATGTTAAAGACTCTATATCACAAGAATGCGCCACTAGCTTCGAATATCTCCTTGAGTGACGACTTCGAATCCAGCTCGTTTCCCGACAGGTCGAGCAGGCGCAGGTTGCTGATTTTTGAAAGCTGGCAGTTCACTGTCTGGATTTTGTTGAACCTGGTTGGTAAAAAATTCGAACGAAAGGTTGATGAAGATCAGGGAGTTAAGGGAGGACAGACAGGGGGGAATATGCTATGTAAAAACTAAAGTTCACATCTAGCAGGTTGTTTGCGAGGAGATCATCGTGAGGTTATCCAACATGGCGAAATGCTTAGGAAGTACTTTTAGAAGAACCAAATTTACCTTTTATCGCATTGAAGGCGACTGAAAGCTGGGCAATAGTCGCTAGCTCGGCTTCATTAGTAGAATTTGGTTACTTGTCTCGAGCTCGTCAAGTTTTTTCAACCCCATGTTGTACAGTATGAGTGACTTATTCTTCTCGTCTTTTGCTTTTTTCGCTAACCTTTTCGCGTCTTTCATGCTCCTTGTAAAGTTTATGGTCGTTCTCGCACTTAAATAATATGAGATCACGCCCAAAACATAATTATTTCTTTTATTTTTGGGTTTCAAAGTTAATGTAGAACAGTTTGACTCCTGAATGAAACTCGATATTTCAGTACAAAAACGCGGCTACAAGAGTTAATTTTACAGTTTGCGGCAAAAAACAATAACTTAAAAAATTACATTATTCACATTTATTGCATATAAATCTCATATCCGCTATCAAACGCCTCATACAGAAAAACTGTGAATCAATGAATGATAACAAAAGTTGCAATACTACGCATCCAATCGTGAATAAAATTTTAAATTTTAAGTTTTTCATCTATTCTGATTTTATGATTTGTATGAGGGAAGTTTAAATTAAACGTTGATTATAGCTCATAAATGTGAAGATAATTAACTGTTTTAGATACCGCAGCGGCCGCGTTGGCTGAACGCCGCTTTTAATTTTCTTACAATACTTTAAAGCGAGAAAATAATTGAATAAATTAGATTTACACCGTCCTCAACTTTATAAATTTTAATCATGTCAATATGATAAAGATTTTAGGCTCGAACTCTTCCATCACTGATGACCGATATAGAAACTGCATGAGCCAATGCTTCAAAGGTTCAAGGTTTATTGAAAATAAATTGCATTCAAATAAGTGGTGATTTAAAACAAATACTCAAAATAGTTAAGCTCTTTCGAATTACTCTTGTAGTTACCCACTAAAACATACCTATAGTACTGCTCTGGGTTCTCCATTCTATGTAATATAATCTCAAACATTAATTCTGAGATTTAATTCTTAAAAATAAAGAGTCAAACTCTAACAACCCTCTACCACTCCTCCTCAGGTGAATCTGCTTGCAAACCCATTGTCAATAACCTACAAATTTCACTTGTATTAAGTGAAAAAGAGTTTAATTCGCTTAAAAATGTAAATATTTTGTTTATAATTGCAATGAACCCTTTGGTGAGGCAGATTTGGATTTCAGTAAAAATTGTTCAAATCAACATCGCAATGTTTTAACACGAAAGCATGTTTAAACTATAGGTCAACCTCGATTTAATAATAAATTTAGTATTAAACCCAAACTATACCACTATTTTTTTCTTATGAGTAAAACGTTAAATGAAGTCACTCATTTAATTTGACCAATGAAAAGCAGCAAATAATTTGAAAAAATAACTTAAAATATAAATAAAATTAGATAAAGTATATGTATAAAACTAACTTCTTCATAAATCATAATTTGATTCCAGTCGAAGTAATCTTAAAACTATAAATCTTCAAAATTATATTGAAATTTTATCGATATTTATATTCATTTTAAATTATCCAAGGGAAAAGTTTGTTACGTTATAACACAAAATAAAATGTCGTTAGGACTCGTATATAACTGGCAAAAAATCTGAATATAGTTATACCATCAATGAAATCGAGGTTAAATAGCATTTTGAATTTGGATCATCGAAACTTGTTTTGTTATATTTGACTGTGAATCCGTTTTCATCTTATTAAGTTTATATATTACTAAGTTGATTAGAAACTAAAATGTCGAAATTTCTAAGTGGGAGAAAAATTCTGCGCTCCTTTAGAGATAGTCTATTCGATAAACTATTCTTATAAATTTTAACTTTAAGAAATATCTCAGAATTTAACGCGATTTATGATTATTAATAAGTAAAATTTTGTTTTTTAAGTTCTCTCAAATTTACAACAAAAATTATCCTTACCTGGGTCACATAAAAAACTAACAATAAACCTAAGGTGAATAATATCACGAGACAGTCATGTCTGCCGGTCATATAGCTACGTGAATCATTGCATTAGGATCCAAAAGTATACCCACAAGTTTTTCTCCTTCACGTTAACTTTAATGATAAAAATATTAATAAATATAACCTAAGAAAAACTGGCACGATAATATATATATTAATGAAGAATTTGTTGTTTTACATTAAATGCGCAAGGAAGCCGCCTTTCTACTTATCTTTGAAACAACTTCAAAATATCTAAAACCTAGGAGCGACTCTTACAAAAAAATTTTAAGCCTCAATCGATACATTTTCAATAATACTCTCTCTTTCTAGTGTGCACATCTTTGCATCACATGATTTTTCGCTTTGAGCAAATAGATATAACTTTCCCGCTATATCCCTTGGATTTAATTACAAACAAGGGATAAAAGTATTTGTTGAATTTTATTATTTTAATCAATGGATTTTTTAAACTTCACACAGCCAGCTGTGGCGGTTATGTCTGTTAAGGAATCCTTCACTTGAATATCTTGGAATTGTACAAAATTCCGATACACAGGAGTAATTAGACTAGATAACATATAATACCAGATTAGTAGTCGACTAATTACAATAAGTATTTAGAAGCTAACAATATCCTTCGTCCCATTGTCATCATCCATGAATGTGTCGAAAGTTTTAAACAAGTATTTTTGACTCGTAACTATTTTCCTTTTTAACAGTCGTGTGAACTTCAATGAAAATAAGTAATTGATGAGCAATTATGCCAACTAAATGAAACCACGTTAACATTTTCTTTATAATTTTGCGAATGGCAGAATTCGAAAGAGTGACGATTTAGTCGAAAATTTAAAACCGATTAATTGGGAATTGTTTGACATGCGTGTTCTTCTACATTAATTATAACCACGAAAATGGCAGTTTTGCTTGTGAGGGGCAGTTCTTTGATCAGCGATTTCAAAGAATGATAGATTTTTGAAATAACATATTCAATTTTTTATAAACGTTAATTAGTTTAACTATTTTAGTTATTGTTTAAACAGTTTTAAAATTTTCAATATTTGCAGAAAGACTTTTACAAGTTGAAATCATCAAAAGCTCAATATAAATCTTAAGAAAAGAGCATGCTTTTCAAAAAATTGAGGACTGAGGAAAAAATCATGGCAATAGCAAATTTTAGGGTAATGTTCGAATTAAATGGAATACAGATATCGGAGAAGATATTTTACTTAATTATTGAATATTTTCATAAAGGTGGATCGGCGTTCTCGCTATTTTGCGTGCTAAGTACGCTCTGTGATTTAGATATCAACTCGAATGATCCGCCTACTTAAATGTGTAAAAATAGCTTTACTTTTAATAATAATAAGATATTTTAACTTCACAAGTAATTAATTTGGAGAAACATTTATTTTTATGTTTGTAATTGGATTTTTTGAGTATTGAATAATTATTCAAATGTAAAATGCCCAAAAACGTGAATGATATATGTTACCTTAAAATATCTTAAATACGTTGACTTGCGTTGATATATTTATTTCGCATACAAGCGCATGCTTAAAAACCAACTCTTCAATCTTTTAGATATAATCATTTAGTTTAAGGTATTTTGGTCAATTTTTTGCGTCTATAATGGTTTAGATTTTAATCTTATAGATATTTAAAAATGTTCATATCATGCGCGTAGTAGCTTTTCTGATTTTTGTATGAGTGAAAAAATCTACATCATTATCTGGATGTAACCTGTTTGGTTGGATATCTACAAATATGCTCTTTGCTAAATATGAACGACTATTTCGTATAATTTTTAAGAAAATTTTATCTTTTCAAGTTTTCACATTTGATTTGGATTAAAATGATAACTTTAATAAATTTAACAAACGTGTAAGATAATACCACTGCCAGATTTTAATATTAATTAGTATAATTTTTTAAAACATTTCCAATATTATATGAAATTATCCGATTTTAACTTTTCTGATGCTTTAATGGTACTTTCCAACAATAAGATGACTTGCTACTCTTTTATCTATAAACGAACAAAATATATATGAAAACTTACTCGGACTTTAATTTGATTATCAAAACTTTGTTTGAAAAATAATCACTAAACGAACAAAAATACAGACGAAATATTCCGTTTCATGATTTTAAATTTTTTTTAACTTTAAAAAGTCATCATGGCGAACGATAGAATATATTCATTTTAACAACATTTCGTGCGGATCCGCGCAGTGCGCAACAAATAAAAAACAAAGATTTTCTCTTGCTCTATTTTTAAATATCCATGTTTCGCGCTTTATTTTTGTTCAAAAAGTAGTCTGCTTCTGAGCACAACTAAAAATAGTTTATTCTTTACTTCCTTGCTCTTGAGGTATTATGGTGACCTTCTAACTTTGTCTTCGAGTATAGTTCTTTTTCATATATTTCTACAAACCATTTAATGATGAGAAGGAATATGAAAATTTTTGTTGTCAGAGGGAGGTGTAGTTACTTATAATAGTAAGTAAACTTCAGAGAAGGTGATATAAATGAACCTTGTACTCTAAAGGTTTATTTATATATCAAAAACACTTGAATTAAAAGTCGTGAAGTTTTTTAATATTCTGTTCAGGGGTAGGAAGAGTGAGTCAGATATTGCTTTAATTATAACTTAGTGAAATCTTATATACATATGCAGTTCAATGTAAAGAAAGTGAGCACAATGTTTTTGTAAAAGAGCATTTAAACAAAACCATGAGAGATAAAAAATATTTGACATTCCTCGGGATTTAATTATGGAAAGGATGTTCAAAATATTAGACGTTAAAAATTAAAAACCTTCGTCAAAATTAACGTTAATAAGTTACGAATTTATGGCAAATCTTGGTTAAAATGATTAGCAAAATAGTCTTGTGATTTGACCTATTTTAGAGTTTGAGTGAGGTTATTTTGTCTTATTTACATAGGTAAACCGTAATCGCCAGGCGCGTGCCCACATATTATGGTTTTAAATGGCATCGGAAATATAATATTCCTCAAACTTTTTTTTGATATTTGATTGAAAGAATAACAAATTTGAAATAAATAATTGGAAATTGAGTTATGTATTCTGAAAATTTATAATTTATATCATCGGACAAAACACTCAACCCATCAATTGGCGACAAGTTTTTAAAACTATTTTTTGAAGACAAATAATTTTCGATATTTAATTTATATTAAACGCCATTTTATTACGAGGTTGTACGTTTCAGATTATTTATTCATATGTAAAATTTAAAAATGAAGCATCATTAGGTTCTGTAATATTTTAAGGGCTTGGAGTAACAAACTCGAGATATATATATAATAACCGCCGAACGCCGAAATCTCAAATTTTAATACGATGGAGGCACTCCAAACCATTTTTGAGTATCTCAGATACGATTACCGCAAGAATAAAACATGGGAGCAAGATATTACAAATGCTGTAAATATGGCATCGAGAACTGTCCATCATGGTTAGCCATTCACGATGATACGTACACTATTAAGTGATCACATATGTCTAAGAATACTAACGGAACCAAACCAAGTTGTTGCAAACGAAATAACTCTAGGCCAATTTATTTACGAACATACTAATAAAAATTTTCGGAATTACAACTTTATCTACATCGAGCATTCAACCGGTTGCTTTCAGAGTTAAGAACAGACTTTTGAAATTTTACTTTTTGTGTCTCATCAAAAAATGAGAAATGCTAAAGTCAGATGGCGCAGAGCCACAATTTTAAAGAGTTGACCTATATCCTCAATTCGTCAACTTCCAATAAATTTTTCCCAAGGACATCCTTTTTTGACGATCCTAGAATGGTTAAATTCGTGGTGACTATATTAAATTAATGATATGGTCTACAAAAGAATGCCTCTGTTTATTGCTTCATAACGTTCTGATTTTCATTGATTATACCTATCACTCGGTCCCATCACTGTTTTTTCTGTGTCTCATTGTAATGACCTTCGATGTAGGAACAAAAATATGACCCGTGCGCTTATTGTTTGATAAGTGCTTAAAATGAATACCTTTATTGCAACGTTACATGAAATTGTTTTATTATTGGAGTATTCTCGGGTGCCAAATATAATAACCTCTGATTTCGAACTGAGGCTTATATCTGGAATCAGGCGCGAATTTCCGAAAAGTCATTTGCACGGTTGTTAATTAAATCTAGATCTAGCCATATATCGTAAAATGCGCATGTATCAAGTCAAAGAAGAGAATTGTATGATAATTTTATAAAATATGCAGCTTTTGACGGTAGTTTCGATTTCAGATACACTTCAGGCTATGTTATTTATAAAACCAAAACTGACCATCGATGAATCCTATAATGTTTTTTGGTCATTTTGATTGAACTTGAAATTCGCGTAATTATCTTCATTTGTGAAATCTCAATCAAAAGACGTTTAAATATACAAGAACAAATAAAGCGTTGGAGAGTTAAATAAGGCGCATAGGAGACTTTTTCGTGAGTGCTACCGCAAAAATCTGTGCATTCTTTTCAGTTATCAGATCTGAATTTCAATTTGTTCTGACCGATGCAGAGATTCGTCAAAATTCAGCCGTAATTCGACCAAGCGAAATTTGGGACCCTGCCAATTTCAAAACGATGTAATTTGACACATGGGTGCTGAAACAACTAAAATAAATTTTTTCATTATTTTTCATTCAGAAATACTATTTCGGCATTTTTCGGAGCTTATTTTTATTTCCCACAGACTTGAGTTGGATTTAATTAAGAAAAAACACCTATGAGGGTATTGATCGTGTTTTTGGGGTTTATCCTAAAAATTTCGACAATAAGACGAAGCCAAAGGTTTTCATACTCTATATCTTTGAAGAATTTCTCCCCTATTTCATATCATGATCTAAAGTATGAAAATGGAAAATTTAGCAGAGTTAAAAATTCTTGATCATTTTATAATTCAGTTAATAGATCTGTGGGAAAAAGTTCAAATATCTCTAATTGATAAATAAAAATATTTTTTATTCTGGGTATAATACTCTGGTAGAGATACTTTCTGGCTTTTTTGCTCATCCATGTCCTTTTTAGAAAAATTATATTTCTAATAAATTAAATTAACCATTGACTTTATTCGGAGCCAATTTAATATTTAAAATATGAGAATAGTATGAACAAATCTAATTTCACAGTAACAAATCAAGAATAATTAAAAACTAGTGTTGCACAATACTAGAAAAGCATCAATAGCTATAAAAGCTTAAACTAAACTCTTTTGAGTTTATTTAATTTTAAATTTTTCATAAACAAAAAATTTTCAAGGACCATAAATGATAGGTAAGTCGCGATGTTCCAATTGAGTATAGGGTTCAAATTTCAATAATACAGATATCCTAAAATTTTAAATTTGATATTCTCTTTAATTGTTGGAGAAGATGAACATTTTTAAAAGGTTTCATCTATTAATTGATAGTTTTGTACTAACCGAAGAATAAGCGCGCAAGCGTGTCAACGGCTATAATTTTCATTTAAATCAAGATATTCTTTCATGAAAATAGTTAGAAAATTACTCAATCATAAAATGGTATCAGGTCCTTATCATTATCTAAAACATTTTTTCTTTTTAAATTCGTCGTCATGAAATTTATTTTAACGGATAAAAATGTTTTTTCAAATGAATTGTATCGACTGATAACTTAATAATATTGATACACTCTACATACGAATCAAAATAAATTGCAGTTCCACGTTTTGTCAATTGAACGCTTTTGTGACGGTTATACTTTATCTTAAAATAAATCGTTGAAATTAGCTAATTTAAATATTTATACTGGAAAACAAGAACTCACCAAAGATTTGAAAACTTTAAAAAAATACAAACATGCGCAAGAAGAGAAGTTAATTAGTGAGGTTCGATATGGACAGTGAATGTTTAAGTCGCACAACCGACCAAGTGAACTCGAAACATCGAACGTACCGTTGGAAACCACAGGTTAACTAAACGATATTTATATTTTGATGATTAGCAGAGGATACTTTCAAAAACATGAGAAGGGTATTCAGTTTCAGCCATAGTTGCCATATTAAATAAGTGTTAATCAACTATTTACGATTTTGTAAGTTGATACACGTCCACTGAATACATTTTTTATCAAAACGTGGTTGATATTAGCTATAATCTTTAATCCGTTTCATAGGAGCGTCTAGTTGCCCATGTAGACGAAAGCTGTATGATTATACCTTAAAAAATTTTCAGCATTTTATTTCCTATTCAGAGTATGTGAAGGTAGTTGATTGTCGTTTTATCAGTTTTCGCATGACTAAAGTTCGACATTGGCTCCTGTTCTTTATTCCCATCGAACCAATCCAGTAGAGGTACGGTTAGGCTTGTGGACCGAGGAGAAGGCGATTTTTATTTGACAAGAGTCCAACGCTACCCGAAGACTTTTTTAGGATAGGAACGAGCGCCGAAAGGCGGTAAAACGCTGAGCGGCGGAGTCTACAAAGCAGAGTATACTGAAGTTCGTTAAATAGGACGTAAACTTCCATCGAGAGTAGTCCTGATAGGTTTGACTCATCCTTACTCTTAAAAAATTAGTTCCTGTACTTATTAACCATTTTCGCCAACATGAGTCAAGAGTAGAAAACGTTCCATTTTACTAGAGTATTGAAACAGAAAATTACGACAGAACTTTCTTTTAACTGATAAAGTCGCATTCACTTTTTAATCATACAAAGTAAAAGTAGTGATACTTCAGAAATGTTCGTACCTTTTTGTACACGTGGTAAGAAGCAGAAATAGTTCTGTCGTAACGGATATGAATAACTATGTTGTGCTATAAAAAGAAGTACGAAGAGCATTAAATGAAGAATATTCTTATTCTTAGATTCAATGAATTTTGGCGGCAATTTATTGAAACAGAAATTTTCATGTCAATTTTAAAAATTATCTTAATATTGAAGAAGATAAAAATTAGCAAGCTATCCACAACAAGCAAACAGGCCTTCTGTAAATCTTATCGTGAGGCGCCTTTTCTGTAATGAATGAATTTGTGAATTCATTTTGAGCAAAGAAATGAAAATGATTTAGAGAGTTAATTTTTGAGAATGTTTGAGAAATGACCTATGATCAATGTTGAGGAGTTAACAGAAAAATATTTATTAATTTTAACCATTCAATGGCTTGATAAATAATTATTAAATTAACTTAGCTCCTATATTAATTTTCTGTTAATTTTTATTAAAACAAATTGACTTTTTAATATTACGTAATTTATCGAAAAATACCGAATATATTTTAACAATAATTGAAATGTTCGCGCCACGTTTAAACAGGAAAATTCCTAAATTAATTGGAAACTCTTTCCAATTTTAGTTTTTGGTTAAGAATCATGCATGTGTAAGAAGAATCAAATTTATTGAGTTATATCTACATAAAAAAGCTTATCGAGATTAAGTTGAGTGAAACAAATAAGGTAATTTTATGTGTGCTGCAGCATGTCGACTTATGGTAAATTTAGGCTTACAGTCGTATTGACCCCCGTAAATTTTCGAATATGTACATTTTAAGGTTTGTATCAATCTACAATCGGGATTTTCAACATCCCTCTGAGGTTAGTTCTTATGTGCTTGTTTTAATGGTAGATAGTAGTAAAATTATATTTTTAAATAACAATGTTGATAGTTTTTCCATTTCAATCATTAGCATGATCTGAGAAGCATACATTAAGTTTAATAGCTTCTAACAACATGAGGTGTCTCTACAGCAGTCTAATCGTTTATAACCACACTCGTTCATGTTGTGACACTGAGATTGTTGTGCTCTTTGTTCATAAGTGGAAAAATTAAAAAAAGACAATTGCTAAATCCAAAAAGTACACTCTCAGGAATGAAAAATTGGCGAACGATTAAAATTTTTCACCGCTTTCTCCTTCAAACGTCTCGATGGAGTTAGTTTTAAATTCATGCGCAAAAATCAACTTTTGCAAATACTGTCAGATTTTAAAAATTTATAAATAAACTTAATAAAAGCGAAAGAATTTTGTAAAGAATAAGAAAACAACAATATGACACCTCGAGTGTTCTAAAGAGGGTACTGTTACAAACATAAAAGTGTGATCAGAAGAGCGTAGCCAAATCTATGTAGATTGGATGCAGACGAGGTATATTTAAAGTCATTTTCCAGGATTACAATTTGCACATTTTATTTCTGAAATTTGATTCATATGAGAAAATGAAGAAGATTAATTAGCTATATTAGAATCGAGTTTCAAAATGGCATACGCGTGCTCTGATAAATACCTTTAAAGACTTAAGAAAACCCATACCTCCAGTCATCAAATTAAAATATTTTTTTTGAACAAGGATGAGTCAAATCTATGCGGATATCTCTCGAAGGAGTTTTATGTGTTATACGTTCCCCAACGCGGCACTGTTACCAGATATTATTGTTCGACATTCGTTAGTGTCAGACATTCCTGTATAGATTTTTCTCTGATTCTGGTTATGTTGGACTTATGCAAACTCAAAACTTCACCCTGTCTTCGGCCTGCAATTGTAAAAGTAAATATAGATGGAATTGAAGAAAGCCGAAGAATTATCCCAATGAAGGACTTTCATAGCAATAAATAGAGACCTGGGACAATGCCAGTTAAATGTGATTGTTGGAACAATCCTGAAGCTATGTTGGTGTGTATGAACTTTAAGAAATGCTACAAAAAGGTCACTTTGACACATTTTTGAATCTATATTTTTATCAAATAAACAATAATTCTTACAAAAATTGCTCTTCGTCTCGTAGTAATCTAAACTGTCAGAAAAAGTGAGTAAAATTAAAAATCAACAATTTTTTATTGATCAAGAGTTAAGTAAACCCATGGGGAGTGATTCATTCGAATATAGTTAAATTACAATTTCACCCTTTAGTAGTGTATACACCTGTAATCGGGTAGTGTGAGGCTTTCACCAACTAAAATCGCTCCCTCTTTCTTTCGCCATTAAGAATAACCGCATCTTGCGGCACTTGTTCTTTGAGTAAAAATCAACAATAAAAATATTTTATTCAACAATAGTAAGTTTGTGAAGTCTTCGGTTAACCCAGATCAAACCTGAGAACGCAAAATTGCTAAACGTTAATTTACCGATTTTGACAGTTATCTCAACTGATACATGAAAAAAATGTGATGGTATATTTTAATCAAGAATTTCGTCTTCTCATGAAGAATTCCTGGTGATTATCGAGGCCTTGAAGGTTTTGAAATAATTTGATTGCATCACAGTTTATAGCCATGATACATTAGGGAGCACTACCTTATGGCGGAGAAGTGAAGGATAGTTGAGTCCGAAGGGCACGGCTGCTTCTAGAGTTAAAATACTTAAACATAAGATAAATTTCTGGGTATGGTAGGATCTATGAAGAGAGTGTCACATTCATTTACAAAGAAAACTTGACGCTGAGATTGAGTAGAAAAGTGACAAAATAAAGCAAAGTTCTCATGCGTTTAAATATTTTAGAATAAAAATCAAACCCGAAAAACACTTTCAGAATAAATTAAGTGACAAATAAGCTTATAATTACCTTAGAGTTCACGTCATCGTTTTCATAAGTAGATCTGATATGGGTGAGCACTCTTCCCATTTGTTCGAGATCCCTTTGGAGATAAGTATACTCACATCCCTCAAACTCACCTTAAAATGAATATTTAACTGACTTGGATGGCGTGATTAAAAAATGATGACAATTAAAAGCATGAATAAATGGACACACTCAAAATAAACTTATGAAATTTTTACAGGCTAAAAAATGTAATTATAAAAAATTGAAATTTTGAGCATTAGAAAAACTCATATAAAGAGAAAATGATATTCAAGACAAAGTCAGGGACCGAGTAATAATCAAACTAGTTTGACGACTTAAATTACGAGCTCTTTTCATCGGGTCCTTTCGATAAACCAAAGCGGTGATTGTATGTTATTCAAACAATTAGCTGATCTGCGCGACGTTTACCCATGTATTGATCGTGTGTACCTATATAAAGTGAGTCTTAAAACCCAGGCTAAGAAAAAATAGGGGATTATACACAAAGGCATGGTAGTGAACAAGAGTAGACCCTCGGCTTCATTAATTCCATGACATAACAGTTTTGGCGTTAAAAACAAAGTTTAATGACAAGTATTTCGGTTATAAGTGAAATCTGGCATGGAAAAAGATCTCTGTTTACTTTCTAAAGAGAATTTAGAAGGGGAAGAATTATGAATAAAAATTACCTATAATACGCATGAATATTTCTTTTACTTTTTATTTGAATTTGCATACGCTTCAAGGTTTATTATATCGTAAAGCTGGCACAGACTCTACATCTTGAAAATTTCACAATCTTTATAAGTCAGAACAAAAAGGGATAATATCTCGGAGGTTATGTCATTGCCTGTTCATAGTCAATTTTCCTGTCTATTATGAATTATTTTTATCGGTTCTTAACATTCAAGAGTTTCTGTTTGAAGAATAAGAAATTATTTTATGTGAGAAAAAAATGTTGATATTTTTAATGCTTGCAGGATTTAGCAGTTTTTTAATTAAGACAGGTCCGATTATCAATAATAGTTGATTTTTCTCTTAACCTTTCGTTGTTTTAAAGTGGTTATAAAATCATACTATTGTGATTGTTTACCTGTCAGAAGTTCCATACCAAAAGGTGAGAGTTTATGAAATAGGTAGCACGAGTTGTAGCGTTGATACTGATTAATCAATGGAAATAAAAAATTTCAAAATTAAACTATTAGAACTGAATGACGCTGTATTTGAATAAATTATATTTTAGACTATTTTGAGACTGTGCGTCAAGTTCACAGCAATGATATTTTGCCTTTCGGCAGCGATTATTCAACTAGTTTCCTGCTGCAGTTCGAATATGGTGTTTGCAGATTTTAGCTTTAACTCTACAATATACTCATCTGGACTCTTTGTTGGATGCTTCAGGCAAGAAAAAATGCTGATCTGTTCAAACTCTTTTGTTTATGGGTTTGCAGGTATTAAACAACCAAAATTTTCAAATCCTCGACCAAATAACACTATCATACTTTAATGTTCAACATCAAAATCAAAAAACAAAAATGATTTTTTCCTCGATAACACCATAAACGGATCAGTTAAGCACAGTTCCTTGAAAGCATGCACGATGCATTCAATTTATTCTCATTTTAGATTTCAGGTTTTAAATTAAACATCGATTTTGGTCATACATAGTTATTAAATTGAAAATCTAGTTCCAGGTTTACACTTCGTTATTTAACTGTCTTTTAATAAGAAAATATATGTACAATGTAAACTTACAAGGAGTTGCATTAATGTTAAAGTTGATAAAATTACAAAGTACATGAATAATATTTATTTTTAATTCAGTTTTCAAAATATTAATAGTAAATTCTGTTTAGCATAATTAGTTTCGTGCTGTATTAACCGTTAAACGTGCGAATCTATTATTCTATTCAAATAGATAGCTAGATTTTTGTGTCTAACAAAACAAATTATTATAAATTGAATAAATGAAATAATTATTGCGTATTTAACCCAGGTTATTTTTATTTTATATATAAGGTTAATCTTCAAGACTTATTCAATTAAATTTTAATTTAGTATCTTTTAACAATCATCGTGGGAAAAGTACGAAAGCCACTTCATAGTTACTAATTTTCTCACTAATTTGTCTGGTAGAACACAAGTCATATTTTGATAAAGTATCATTCATCTCAAAAAAATAATTCACACTTTGGTAAAACCGTTCTAGCATATAATTAGGAAGTTTTATCAAGACACATGAGTAAATTTACTTCCTTCCAATATGAAAATACAATTAGCATTTACCCACATGCTATTAAGATTATTTGAGTCTGCAAATTTTAAATTTCATACTTTTAAATTTTATGATTTCAATCTCTTTCTGACTAAAGTTTATCTGGTTTTTTACCCAATGATTGGATTTATTTGAATTATTAGACAACAATACAAAATTTATTTCCTTGTTGATTTCTTTATTAAACTTCTCTGTAGACACGTGGAATAATGATAAATATTTAATATTTTATCTGGTGAAATTAATAAATAGCCATGGTTCATTCCATCAATTTTAATTTATAATTTTTAGGGGACCTTGGAACAATGTCAGTCGTTAGTATTCTTACCAATTTAATTTAGACGTGGATTTAATGGCGTCGATTTTGGAACAACTACTCGCAACTTGTTTTTTCTTTAATGTAATTTAGACAATATTGGATCCACATCAATAACGGGTACATTGCGATTTATTAAACTTTAGTAACGGTAAACAGTGGAACAAAAACAATTACTTTAATAAGTTGGCATATGAGTGATTTCAGATATGATAAAAATTAGTAGCATGTATATAACGAACGTGCTCAGTTACGCCTTCAGTAAAAATAGTTTAATTTATTTTTCAGAATTTGGCGGCATGGATTCCCTGCTGTGCGGTTTCTTCCCAGTACTTGGGTGTATCCTGTTCTTTCTTAGCTTTATAACCCTGCCAATATTGACAAGGCCCATACTTTCTTTGATACTCCAACACATTGGCTGTAAATCTTATAATAAAGCTCAGTCGCGGGCAGTGCTGCTGGATTGTGTTTTTACACGTTTAAAATCATCATGGATCAGAGCGTGCAAGGATTGGACATCGATATCGAGTTTTCCTTCTCGATATTTATATTTGTAAGTTCGGTAATACTCCAACTCTTCTCCATTATCCTTACATTTGCAATGGCACTTACAGTTTAAATAAAAAAGAATTTTTGTTCATATAACTTATTTACTATTTTTAATCTCAAGTCGATTTTAAAGCTAATATCGAAGGTAACTCTTTTTGACAATTAAAGCGATAAAACATCAATAAAATAAAATTGAGCACTGGTGATATCATCAAACTAATTATTTCATATCATTCGCAGTCGTTTTGTGATTCACCACACTTAAAACTTTGTTTTTGAACGATAAACTGAAATTGAAGATATAATTTTGTTGTCTCATAAACAAAAAATTAATGAAATTTTTATTTGAAACGTCACACGCCTCACATCTCACCTTTCACTTCCAAATGATTTTTGATCAGATTCTTCTATATCGTAGTTATATGAAAATACACTTAAGATCTTTGTGAAAATCCAAAAAGATTCCAGTTTTAAAAGAATAAAATAACTTTTGTTGATCTATGATCCGTTAAAAATGAGTAATGGATGGCGAACCAGATATCAAAACATTTTAAATCTACAAGTGATGTTATCATAAAAAAATTAAAAATGAGAAAAGAAATATAAACTGACAAACCATAAATAATCTACTTAAATTTGAAGGGAAATCAGATCAAATTTTTAATACTAAGAAACAAAGGATGTGTATCGTCAGCTTATCTATGAGTTCACTCTTTATGATGACCTCAGGGAATTTAAGATGAAAAATCCCTGTTTAGTATCTTTAAATTTAATACGAAATGAATCAGAATGGAAACTTAAAAAAGTCGAGTTTACACCAAATTAAAAGATGATCTATTTGAAATGCATAATCAATCTGCTATTGTCGGTTTGCTGATTTTGTTATGTTAAAATATCAACTCAACCTTAAATAATGATTGTACGTACAAACATAAAAAAATCCAAAAATTTTCAACTCATTCTAAAATTAGAAAAGAGATATAAGCACCAAGTTTTCTATGGTTTAAGAAAGTAATGAAATATTATCTTGCGTTGGCGATCACTTTATAAAGAAAGCCATAAGGGCATATCTGAACGTAGCATGTGTTTGATTACAAATAAGATGATTGTTATCCACTCAATTTTGAAAAAAATATCCCTGATTCGTGAATGTGAAAATGATTGTTTGAGCAAGAAGTTATTTGAAATAAAACATCAGTTTCTCTGCAAGAGTGATTTGAACTCAGTGAA